>JAPQWV010001177.1:0-113000 GCA_027422505.1 Craterostigma plantagineum | reverse complement strand
TCAAGAATAAGAAAAATGAAGATGGTGAAGTGATCCGGAACAAAGCAAGTCTAGTAGCTAAGGGATACAGTCAACAGGAAGGCATCGACTACGACGAGACTTATGCTCCTGTTGCCCGTATCGAAGCTATCCGCCTCCTGCTGGCTTATGCGGCTCACAAAGACTTCAAAGTCTATCAGATGGATGTTAAAACCGACTTTCTCAACGGCGTGTTAAAAGAAGAAGTCTACATCGCTCAGCCGGAAGGTTTCGTTGATCAAGAACATCCCGATCATGTCTATCGCTTGGACAAAGCTCTCCATGGACTAAAACAAGCCCCACGTGCTTGGTACGATGTCCTGAGTGATTTCCTTGTGAAGTCTGGATTCATACGAGGAACGATAGACACAACCCTCTTCATTAAATGGCATGACAAAGATCTGATGGTCGTCCAAGTATACGTCGACGACATCATCTTCGGATCAACAAATCCTCGGCTCTGCAAGAAGTTTGGAGATCTCATGAAGAGCAAATTCGAGATGAGTCACATGGGAGAGATGCAATTTTTCTTAGGACTCCAAGTCAGGCAGCTCAATGATGGAATTTTCATCAGTCAGACAAAATACATCAAGGATATTTTGAAGAAATTTCATCAAGACCAGAGCAAGACTCTCAGCACTCCTATGTCACCAAGCTGCAAATTGGATGCCGATCCCTCTGGCAAGTCGGTCGACATCACACTGTATCGCAGTATCATTGGATCTCTTCTCTACCTTACTTCGAGCCGGCCGAACATCATGTTTGCCACATGCTTGTGTGCCCGTTTTCAAGCCGATCGCGAAGAATTCCATATGCTCGCGGTCAAAAGAATTTTACGCTACCTTAAGGGCACCTCTACCCTTGGCCTATGTATCCAAAGGGTACGGATTTTAAACTTATCGGCTACACTGACGCTGACTATGCAGGTTGCCGAATGGACAGGAAAAGCACGTCCGGCGGCGCTCAATTTTTAGGCGAAAAGCTGGTTTGCTGGTCATCCAAAAAGCAGAACTGTGTGTCAACTTCGACGGCCGAAGCAGAATACGTAGCTGCTGCCAGCTGTTGCTCACAGATGCTGTGGATGCGAACACAGCTTCGCGACTATGGGTACAATCTGAATAATATACTCATATATAGTGATAGTCAGAGTGCAATCGCCATTACTTGCAATCATGTTCATCATTCACGCACAAAACACATAGACATTAGATATCATTTTATCAAAGATCATGTAGAAAAAGGCACGATAGAGATGTACTTTGTGAACACGGAGTTTCAACTAGCCGACATTTTCACCAAGGCATTGGATGAGAAACGATTTCAATTCCTTGTCGGAAAATTAGGCATGTTGAATCTTCCGTAATATGTGCATTACCTGATCTTCTGTGCTATCACATGCTCTATTCTATGTGTTTTCTATGCTTATTGGTTCTTATCTTGCGTGATAAAAATAAATATAAAAAATAATAATAATAATATATATATTTCTATATATAATATAAAGGGGTATAACGAAATCCTTTAGGATGCTTTGATCTAAAGTCACTTAGAATTTTACCCCGACATGCGATCGATTTAATTGCTTAATTTTGTCAGTCTAAGTCGCATTCTTGTGTCTAAAGGTCATTAGGTTGCTCCACTAGACACAAAGCCACTATAAATGTGAGGATTCAAGCCTTGTTATTTCTTTTTTCTTTCTTTGGATCTATTTCTCGAGTGAGTCACACATCAATTGCTTGTCTTAACTAGTGATACTTGGCTTCATACTCATCTTGCGTTAGATCGTTAGGAAAATGATAAGGGAATTTAGGATATTCCTCATTCGGTCTTATATAAATTTCCCCATGTTAGCCCTTAGTCATCCACTTTGAGCTTTCTACGACGTCCTTTTCTTCATTTAAAACCCATTCCCAGCCTTCAACCGAACTTTATACTCTTCGAATGGTTATTCAAACGAGAAAAGGAGGGGGAGATAACAAAAGAAAAAGTAAGATGATGACAAAAGAAGGCATTGCTCAACGCGCAAAAATCAGACTAAAGGAACCGGCCTTCCGACTACCCTGTAGAAAGTGGCATGGATCCTGCTGTGAACTTCTCCAACGATAATCTCATACGCTCGTCAGAACGGCTGGAAGAGGAGCACCACGAAGTGAACTTCTCCAACGATAATCCGGTCTTATATCGGGAAACGAGAAGAGGAGTGCAGCCTCGGGTACGAATTCCATAACCGAGAACTTCTCCAAATTGATAATCTCTGAAACCTCAATAGGGATTAAGAGAAGAGGAGCTCAGTATCGGCCCGAGAACCAACAAGAAGAACTTCGCCTACGATAATCTCCTAGAGCCTCATGGAGAAGCGGAGCTTCAGCTTGAGCATAACATAAAAAGGGATAGTTCTTAAAAGAAAAAGAGGGAGAAAAGATTGAAAAGAAGAAAGACACCGAAAAAAAAGGGGAGACGGACGTAGGATTGGAAGACGGTGAAGAGATAAGCTCATTTTCCTTTAAATTCCTTCCGTTCTAAGTCCTAGCCAAATTATAACCCTTACAACCCTTTGATTCCACATAGACGGTCTCTCGCTTAGGTGAAATGATTAAAAATGCCTCGATCACAGGTAAATTGACTTAAAATTGTTGTGTTGACTTGAGTAATAAAAATATAAAAATCCCAAGATAGCTAATTGAGAGCAAGAGCGAACTTGGTGAGAGTTGTCGAAATGGACCAGTCTATGGACTTAGGACTTTAGTTTGACGACATGACTTGACGGCATTTTCTTCTTTCAAATGTCTCGTAAAATTTTAGGCGTGACGATTGATCGAAGCAAAATAATCTGACCCCATAAATAAAAAAAAAATATATGAAAAAAAATAATATATATATATACATATATATAATAATAAATAAATAATAAATAATAAAATTCGCACATTTTGACATAAAATATTATGTTTCATATGCTTTGAATTGAATAAATGCGAATTTCTTTAGTGTATCGCACATTCTAAATGCAATTATACATTGCATTGGTACTGAATTGTTTAAATGCGATACATTTCTCATTGCTTCTACCCTCACACAAAACTTTAAAGTACATGTTTTCGGGGACCATGTATACATGCTTACTTGGTAAATTTGTGTGCTCGTGACTTGAATTGATTTCATATGCTTGCATAATTAGTCAATTCCTGTGCATCAATTGAGGGGGAGCAAGTATAAGACTTGTAGATTAGCTCCAAATATTTTTTACGTTTCTCTGAGTATTTCAGATCTTTCAAAATTAAAGAGCGAGACGTCGACACTACAAAGAGAGGAGCTAGACACAAGACCAAATATTTCAAAGATAAAACCGCCAAAAAGAATTGTTGATTAACTCCATTATTTCTAACGCTTATCTCTAAGTGGTACAGATTTTTAAATTTCTGCCAGGGGAGCTAGACGTTACTACACGGAAAATACAGGGAGTTAATTGCATTTATTTTAAATACTAAGGGGGAGTCTTACAAAGGGTTTTATTTTGAAACAGGGGTCAATCTGAAAAATTTGAGAAGTACTTACTATCGAGAAACTAGATAGCAGACTTAATTCACGATCATAAGTTTCTCGATCGTAAACAGTGTTGGGAACGATTTTGATTAGCCGCGATAATTTGCGATCGAGAAAATTGAATTAAAGAGCAATTTTCGAATCGAAAATTTCTCGAGCGCAAATAGTAATGGGCCTGTTCCATTGAATCGCAAACCCATCATCGACTTACAGCGAGTAAATAAAAGTTCACTTTTATGTCAGTCGAAAAACTTTTTCTCACGCAACCCTAAATCGCAAAAATTTCTCTCGCGAAAAACTTTCACAGACAGTTCAAAATTGCTCAAAAATCTTTCGATTTTCAACACGAAATTGTCTGTTTAAGGTAGAAATGAGAATCTGTTGCCATTTGTATGTGATTTAACTTCGTTAGCATCTGCATTTTGTTGTTTTTCGCATGATTTATGTTAGTTTCTCGACTGTTCTTCAAAACTGAGAAAATCGTATACTATTTCATAGTGTTTTAGGCTTGATTTTGAACTTTATCTGAGTTTAATGCCTGCACTTAAGATAGTTTCGATATTCTCTATGAATCTGGTAGAATGGATCATCGGAAAATCTGCATCTTCGACTGTAATCTGAGTTTTGATGAAACTGGGTATTTGAATTTTTAAAGCCATCGAAGAACTTTGTCGATCGCAAACAGTCTTAATTAAATTCCGATTTAATTGAGATACTGTTTGTGTCGAATTAGTTTTTCGATCGGTAAAATTCTGATTTAATCGCCACGATAGAAGATTTTGACCAAAAAAATTACTTACCATCGAGAAATCTAATTACGATTTTTATGAGCGAAAAACTTACGCACTGATTAGACAATTTAGATGCAAATTTTATCGAGCGTAAAACTTACTATCGCAAAATAGAAATTTTCGATTCAATTTCAATTTGATCGCAAAAATTTAGCAGCGATAAATTAATTTTTCAACACTTAATTTTTCGATCGCAAAATTCGCCGCTTGAGATCTAATTGATTGAAAATTTCTCGACGATTGACTTAGTCTTTCTTTGACTAATTTCTCGATAAAATTATATCGCAGCGAAAATTAGTTTACTTACAATCGAAAATCACATTCCGCTCGACAAATTTCAATTCAAAAATTTTATTCAATCGAGGAAAATTTCTCGATAGTAAATTTACCTGAGAAATAATTTCTCGATCGTAAATTTACATGGAATTTTTCTCGATCGTAAAATAGGTCGACTACAGTCTCGATTTCAACTTCAATACTTAGAAAATTTAACTAAGTCTTTTACTCTGTAGCGGACCTTTGCGTATAAAATTTTCTCGATCGAAAAATCGAACTGAGTCATTACAATTGAAATCAATGCATAGGAAATCATTTTCAAAATCAATTTTATCGAGCGAAAATTTTCTCCGCATGAACAGTGTCCTTTTTCAAAATTCAACACTTGGAAAAATTTCGAACTATTTTTCACGCGATTTATACATCATCCGAAATTACATTCATGCCATTACGATTTTTCAAAATTGAGCATATACTATGCATTTGATATGATTTCAATTCAAAATTCATCGAACATGCTATTACTTGCGATATTACTATAGTTTGATGAAATTTATTCATACTTCGACTGAAAATAAAATTGAACTAATAAACTTTTATATATCTTATATTTCAGATGGATCGCTATCCAAGATATAATCACATATACGACCACAACCTGTATCAGAAGGTCCAGGATACAAATTTTCAGCTCGATCTGAGCACCTTTCGATGCCCGGACGAGATTATTGTCTCTATCGTGAGAGGTCACCCCATCTGGCATGCGTTAACGGCCACCGCATCAGTGTCGATGGTATATCTCCAGCAGTTCTGGGGCTGCATACAAGGAGAAGTGGACAATGGAGCTTTCAGGTTCTCAACAAGGATCGGGACGCGGCATATCAGCATGGACAAGAACCAGTTTGGCATGTTACTGGACTTGCCCCATAGCAATAATTACGACCCGCTCCCATCCGATGCCGAGATGATTCAAGACTTTTTGCACATGGGATACCAACCGCCGCTCACAAGATTAGCTCAAGTCCAGAGCAGCGGAATCCCACACCCGTGGAAGACACTATTCGGAATAGTGAATAAGTGTCTGTCGCCCACGCACGCAGGATTTGATAAGGGCAACAGCAACATTTTGAGGATCTTCCACGGCATCGCCTTCGCAAGAAATTACGACTACACTCAGCTGATCTGGAATGACCTCGCAGACCAGATTCGGCAAAAGGAGAACCGGCGATCGAAGAACGTGCCTTATGCTCGGTGGTTCAGCATCATCATCAGGGAAATCATGGCACTGCACCAGACCATCCCTACTCTGCCTCCTGGCGGAAATTACCAACCACCAAGGCTCAAGTTCTTCCACAACCCACGGCTCACGGACCTGGACCAACCGTCGATGCCGATCTCATTCGAGCTCCTTCGTCTCGCGGACCCCAACGAAGACGTCTACAAGCTATACTGTCGGGATAGAAATCTCACCGAGGAAATGATTCGAGGGCCCCCGAAAGTGCTTGGAGCTAGCCCTCACCAACAACAACAACAGCTAAGCCTTGAGGACGCGATGATTGATGATGTCGCTCAGGAGCTAGCTCAGGAGCCACCATTGGTCGAAGAGCCAATGCCCGAAGTCGATGATACGCTGATAGACGTCGTGGCTACGGAAATGGAACTCGAGGCTCCTGACCTCGAATTGCAACTGGAAGAGCCCGTACATGTAGGCGTGCTCGAAGAAACCATTGAGGAGGTTCTTCTACAAGAAGCACAGCCCGAGACAGAAATTGGGCAAAGCTCGCTTCCACTGGTGACGGATCAGGCTCTAGGGGATGTTGAACGTGATCCCACTCCTCACACAGCTACACCATCCGACACGGAGTCAGATGAGGAGATTAGCCTGATAAGACGGACTCCCAGACGACTTAGTATACAAATGGAGTCCCTCTTCCCGGCCGTCATCAACGCCCCAGATACTCCACTGACCACAACGACAAGGGTTGACGGCACTTCTTCGCTCAATCTTGAGCCGCAACCAACTCAAGTGGTATCTGGTTCGCAGGCGCAACCCGATCCTGCAACAACACCCATAGAGACGAATCCTCAGGATTCGACTCGAGGATTGGGTGGAAGTCTCATACAGTCACAACCTCAAGTGACTGTGAGCCAACCCACAGAGTCCGTGTCTTCTCAAGGGTTGATAACAGGCGACGTCAGTCGTCCTGGTCCATCTAAGGAGGCGTCCGCACCCTTCGTGACGACAGAACAGTTCCAGGCCGCTCTCTCTGCCGCTGTACAGTCAATGGAAGAAAAGATCACAGAGAGAGTACTCCAAGCACTCGAGGCATCCCG
Organism: Craterostigma plantagineum; assembly: GCA_027422505.1. NCBI lineage: Eukaryota > Viridiplantae > Streptophyta > Magnoliopsida > Lamiales > Linderniaceae > Craterostigma > Craterostigma plantagineum. The sequence continues at coordinate 106,038 of JAPQWV010001177.1, read as the reverse complement.
AAGAGATACCGGGAAAGCACCTGCCTCTGAAGGCCCTTCGTCACGAACCAACCCCACACCTCCACAACCTACACCCACCGACCCTCTAGCCACTTCATCCATCCTCATCAACCCATACACAATCCCCATCACCGAGCTCCATGACATTCTCCTCGCCCGTCTGATAGGCCTTTCCATCCGATCGCCGCAAGAAGAATCCCTCTATAGGCGATTGGTGGACCACCCTGAGCCACCGACTGATACCTGTCGAGGCCAAAGCTCCCACTCACGGCGCAGACATGACGATCCTGACAATCAGGACCCTCATGAGGGGGAGAAGAGGCCAAGGACATCAACAAGTAGCCAAGGACAAGGCTCGGGCACCACGCAGACAAGCACTGGAGCTGGTGAAACCCAAACACAAACCACCCACCAAACACAAACCACCCACCAAACACAAACCACCCAAACTACCTACACCACGCACCGCATCGCCCACATCGAACCACCAACCTTTCACCTCAGGACGCCTCCGTCCACACCACCGATCGACTCAAGCCCCTTGCTTCCGGAAGAAGAAGCTAGTGCTGCAATGCTTGTAGCTCTAGCAGCTACCCAAGCCACTCCCTCAGCCGCTCCAGACCAATCGGGACCCTCTGGACATGGTGTCAATCCACACGAAGCCCTAGACAAGTACATCTTCGAAAGACAGTGGATGACCCACTCCATGCCCGAGGAGCATCAAAGACAACGGCTTCACGACGTTCGGCGCTTTCTACAACAAGCGTCCATAGATCTCGTAATCATAGAAGACGACGAGCTTCAGGAAGGTGAAGACTACGAGCGAGTTATCCCAAGGCTACCAGAGTTAATAGCTCAACAGGCGGTTCCCTCTCCAAGGCTAACGCCAGGGACCGTCCGGATCGACACGCAATGGGAAAACATTCAAATTGAAATTCCCTTCCTCGAAGAAGTTCGTGAGAATATTTGGAGGTCTCCGGACAGAGTGAAGAAGCCGAACGTGTTCGAGCTGAGAGGGATCTCTCATTGGGATCAGCAGAAGAGGATGACCTACCTCTGGATGCTGACCAAACTAGGACCTAATGTTAGGCTGGGGATGACAAAGATACAAGCCAAGAGCCATTATAAGAGTCTCTCCCCAATAAGCCAACTACTCAGCGTCTACTGTGACAAAGGAGGACTTCCAACACCTCACTACATCATCGATCGAGTGGACAGGACTCGAGAGGGACTGAGCGAGAGCGACCTGCCGTACCTCCCCGCCAATGAAGTGTACCGTCTTTATCAGCTATATGTGGAGAAGTACAAAGGTCCTCAGGGCTTCATCAAGAAAGAAGGCCTCGAAGGGCTCTACCGGTTCATGATGCGCCAAGTCAAGTACTATGCCGCACACGATCTTCAGATGGCTCTGGAGAGCAATATGAAGAAGGTCAACATGACCGCTCCACTCAACAAAGGACCTGAGATCGAAGGGCTTCCCAACAATCACGTGCACATCAGCTCAGTCCTAGGCATCACCTACCACAATCCAATAGCAAAGAAGAACAGGTTGATGCTGAAGACTGAGATTCATAAGTTTTGCGATGGGACGCTCAAGGTCATCAGGAAAAACATCGAGCAGAGGTTGGAAGAAATCAACAGAGACACTATGCTGAGGATCCACAGGTTCGTGAGAGAACAGCCGCTCCTAATGGAATTGCTTGAAGATATCGAGGAGCGACTGGAGCTTAGGATCACTCTGAGGAACTACGAGCATGCGCTGGGCTTGCACAGATCATATTACGCCCGACGAGGACAAACGGCGCGGAGACGCAATCAAGCACAAATGGGGAGATTGTAGAATACTATTTGTAATTGTGCTTGATTTCATTAGTTGTCCTTGTAATTAGGGGCGTTTCGTATAGTAGTCCTTAGATTAGGACTAGTTTGATATTTATACCAAGTTTGTTTGGTATAAATACATGTAAATCAATTGAGCTTAATAGAGAAAGTTTTGAGAATTGATCCGAAGGGCTTGCAATTTGATTTCTAGAGAGAGAAACAACAGTAACTTTCTCACTCTACTCGAATTCTCTCTCTTGTTCTTCATTTGAGTTTTTCGATCGAATTCAATTGCTTATCTAAACGATCGAATTACTATGAATTCTAGCCTAGGATCGTAGAGTTGTTAATCGTAGGACCTAACACTAAACAACGTTTAGGCCGTTCATAGAAGATAGGATTCGAGTATAGGGCGAAAGCAAATACTCGATCCTCGCCGTTAGTAATTATTGAATTTTAGATCCCCGCGAGCGTTTAGGGCGACAGCAAATTCGCGAGCGGGTAGGAAATTACTGCGATTTAGTCTTAAGCACTTAGGAGCGATTTTATTGTCTTAGCCGATAATACCTAGCGGGATTCGAATCCCGATCACTTCTCTATCATCTGAAAACTCTCGCATCAGTTAATCGCGTTCTTTGAATTCTGGTTGATTCAGGAGTGGTCTGTTAGGTTAAGTCGTCAACCAATTTGCGTATTTTATTTAGGCTAAATATCGAGTCGATAGGTCATTACTAGTCCTTGATTTATTCCTTGTGTTCGATACTCGTTTACTCGCTTTACTGCACTACAAACGATAGGTCCACTACCTATCGCACGTCGGTGATAGTAATTAGGTATTCGTTTTAATTATCACTTGTCGCACTTTTCATTCACACATCACGTGTCGATCAAGTTTTTTGGCGCCGTTGCCGGGGAATAAATTGATATTAGGAACACCGTAGTTCGGTATTTTAGCCACTTTTATTTTGACGTTTTCTTTGTCTTTACTATTTGCGTGTGTTATTTGCGTTAGTTGTTTTCCTGCGTCGTTATTGATTTCGTATTCTTATTCGACGTATTTGTTAACTTCTTCGCTAATTTTTGTTTCTCACTCATTGAAGGTACGATTCAGCGGTGAATGACCCGAAGCCATCCATCGGGCCGCATCGTTGATGCAGACCCGGATTTCGAACGAAAGTTACGAAGGAAGCTTAAGTACGATACCGAAGGAGCATCCACTAGCTCTCAGGACCGCTTAGTTAGCTATTCAGAGGATAGTTCGCAGGAATCCATCCAAAATTCACGTGTAGAGGCAGCCGTAGATAGCCCCTACACAGAAGTAGACATGGCGGACCACCGAGTGCCCGTCCATAACATTCCCGAGGAGGAACCATCACTTCAGGACCTCCTCAAGAACGCCGCGCTAGGCGTTACGGAGTCGGCGATTGTCATACCGCCGATCGAGAACAACAATTTGGAATTGAAGCACTCATGGCTTCAGATGATTTTCCAGACGGCCCAGTTCGAGGGAAACCCCGATGACGACCCTTACTCCCATCTGAAGGCGTTTCTGACGGTGACCGACACCATCAAGATCAATGGTGTCCCGGGCGATGCAATCAAATTGATGCTATTTCCGTTCTCGCTCAAGTTCAGGGCGAGAGACTGGTTGGATATGTTGCCGCCCAGATCGATCACTACCTGGGAGGAGATGCGAGCCGCCTTCATCAACCACTACTTCCCACTCACAAAGGTGTTAAGATTGAAGACGGAGATTTCTCTGTTCCATCAGAAGGATTCCGAAAACTTGTATGAGGTGTGGGAGCATTACAAGGCGCTACTGAAGAGGTGCCCACAGCACGGGATGTCGAAGGCAGCCCAGATCAACCGATTCCACGAGGGGCTCAATGATCAGACGGTCCATATGTTAGACGGAGCCGCAGGAGGAGGGCTCGTGAAGCTCAACGCCACCGACGCGTGGAATTTGATTGAGGACTACTTGAGGAACAGTTTCATGAGGGGCAATGCCTGGATGAAGACACCCGGTGTGCTCGGAGTTAGCGAGGAGACGGCCACTAGTGCCAAGATCGAGGCGCTCCAGCAACAAATTGCCTCGACGAACTCCCAGTTGCAGACAGTGATTGGTGCACTACTTCCCAAGTCCGGACAGACTCAGCCCGTGAACGCCGTAGCCACCACCACACCGACACAGCACACGACTTACGTGCCATTGTGCGGGATTTGCGGCGCAGCCCACGAGACCTCAGATTGCCAACTTGGGCAGCCGCTGGAGCACGTAGACTATATGGGCAATTACCAAGGTGGCCAGCAAAGTTTCCAGCCTCGGGCGCATCCAAACCTGGCGTACGGGAATCAGAACCATCAGGGCCAAGGACCACCAGGATTTCAGCCCAGACCGTCCGGATTCCAAAACGGGCCACCACGACAGTACCAGAATGCGCCCGCGGGAGGATCCGACGACATGAGGGAGATGAAGGACATGATGAAGACGTTTCTCATGAATTTCAGCAGCACCACTACAGCCCACGAAAGCCGAATGACGTAGATGGAGGAGTACATGGAGGCGAATGACTTGCGTGCTCAGAACACGGACGCCTCGCTCAAAAAACTGGAGCAACAGATGGGCCAGATGGCGAAGCAGCTGGCGGGCCGCACTCAGGGATCGCTCCCAAGCTACACCGAGCCGAATCCCAAGGAGTAATGCAAGGCGGTGACGCTGAGGAATGGGCGAGAGTTGCAAGAAGTGCCCGCCAAGAAGAAGGCCTAGGAGAACGCCAGCTTCGAGCGCCACGACGAGCCCGAAGTAGAGGAGACCATAGGCGACGACGTCGAGAAGGCCGAAGCTGAGAAGGAGAAGGTCGAGCCCGAGAAGGAAAAGGTGACGGAGATCCAGCGGCCACCGTTGAAACCATACCAGCCGAAGATCCCGTATCCGGCCCGACTGAAAAAGGACAAGAATGAGGCGCAGTTTGATAAATTTATGGGTATGTGTAAAGAGTTGCATATTAACTTACCTTTTCTTGAAGCTATTACGCAGATGCCCAGCTTCGCCAAGTTCTTGAAGGATTTGCTGACGAACAGAAGGAAGCTTGAACACTTCTCCACCGTCTGCCTACGAGGAGAGTGCTCGGCGATTCTCCAAAGCAAGATCCCGAAGAAGCTTAAGGATCCAGGGAGTTTTACTATTCCCTGTCTTATAGGAGATTTAGTGATTGAGCGTGCGTTAGCAGACCTAGGCGCTAGCATTAATCTTATGACGTATTCTATGTTTAAGCGTTTAGGACTAGGTGAGCCACGACCCACTAGGATGAGTCTCCAACTAGCTGATAGGTCGTTGAAGTACCCTCGAGGTGTTATTGAGGATGTCTTAGTTAAAGTTGATAAGTTTGTGATTCCCGCAGATTTCGTTATTTTAGATATGGAGGAAGACGAGAATGTTCCCTTGATCTTAGGTAGACCGTTCCTAGCGACGGGAGAGACCATGATAGACGTTAGGAATGGGACCTTGACCTTGACAGTAGACGGCGGGAAAGTTACTTTCAATATGGCCGACTCAATGAAAAAGAGCGGCGAGCAAGATGATAAATGTTACTTTCTAGACGTATTTGACCGCGACTTTCTCCTTTCCGTGCAAGGTCTGTCACAGGTCGATGATCACGACATGCACACACTTATGGCGATCGATGAGTGTGGGGAGGAACTCGACGAGCCCGTAATAGCCATCGACAAGAGCAGCGAAGAGGACAAAGAAAAGAGCTCGGTCGAGGAGCCACCGGTCCTGGAATTGAAGCCGCTGCTCGAACATCTCGAGTACGCGTTCCTTAGCAGCAATGGAGGGCTGCCGGTCATCATCTCGTCAAGCCTCGACGACGGACAGAAGGACCAGCTCTTAGACGTGTTGAAGGCGCACAAGAAGGCTTCGGCGTGGAAGATATCCGACATAAGGGGTATCAACCCGAGCTACTGCACGCACAGGATCCTCATGGAGGACGATTTCAAGCCGGTCGCTCAACGCCAAAGGCGGCTCAACCCCAATATGAAGGATGTGGTAAAGAAGGAGGTGATCAAATTGCTAGACGCGGGGATGATCTATCCCATCTTAGACAGCGCGTGGGTCAGTCCGGTCCAAGTGGTCCCGAAGAAGGGAGGCATGACGGTCGTCACCAACGACAAGAACGAACTGATCCCGACGAGAACGGTGACTGGGTGGCGCATCTGCATTGACTACAGGAAGTTGAATGGTGCAACGAGAAAGGATCACTTTCCTTTACCATTTATTGATCAGATGTTAGAAAAGTTAGCCGGTCACTCATTTTATTGTTTCCTTGATGGTTTGTCAGGTTATCTACAGATTCCCATAGCACCTTAGGACCAGGAGAAGACCACTTTTATGTGCCCGTTCGGAACGTTTGCATACCGAAGGATGCCGTTCGGCTTATGCAATGCCCCATCCACCTTCCAGCGATGCATGATGGCCATATTCGACGAATTGGTAGGTGAGGTAATGGAGGTATTTATGGACGATTTTTCTATTTTCGGGTCGTCGTTTGATGCATGCTTATCGAATCTGAAGCTCGTACTCGCACGATGCGAGGAGACGAACTTGGCACTTAATTGGGAAAAGTGCCACTTCATGGTTCGAGAGGGTATAGTTCTCGGTGACAAGATCTCCTCTAAAGGAATCGAAGTGGACCGGGCTAAGTTAGAAACAATAGAAAAATTGCCTGTCCCCTCGAACGTGAAGTCGATTAGAAGTTTTCTAGGACATGCGGGGTTTTATCGTAGGTTTATTAAAGATTTTTCTAAGATTGCGAGACCCATGTCTAGGTTGCTAGAAAAAGATGCCCCGTTTGAATTTAATAACGAGTCTCTACATGCTTTTAATTTGCTTAAGGAGCGTTTAGTCACAGCACCTATTATGGTAGCCCCTGATTGGGGGCTGCCCTTTGAACTAATGTGCGATGCTAGTGACTATGCAGTTGGGGCCGTGCTAGGGCAGCATAACAACAACCACTTCAGGCCGATATACTACGCGAGTAAGACGCTAGACGCAGCCCAGGCCAATTACACGACCACCGAAAAGGAGCTGTTGGCCGTCGTCTTTGCTTTCGACAAGTTCAGGTCATATCTGATCCTATATAAAGTTATTGTTTTTACTGACCACTCTGCTCTTAAGTACTTGTTAGCAAAGCCCGATGCCAAGCCACGGCTAATTAGGTGGATCCTGCTACTGCAAGAATTCGACATAGAGATCCGCGACAAGAAGGGTGCGGAGAACCTGGCGGCTGATCATCTATCTCGACTAGAGGAGTCCGAGATATACCATAAGGACGAAAGGGCGATACACGATCGATTCCCAGACGAGCACCTTTACTCGATACATGTGGTAAGTGACGACACTCCCTGGTTTGCAGATTACGCTAACTATCTTGTTGCGAAGGTCCTACAAAAGGAGTACACGAGTCAGCAAAAGAAGAAATTCTTTTCTCATTTGAGATACTACTTTTGGGAAGACCCGTATCTTTTCAGGCGATGTGCAGACCAGGTGATACGGCGATGCGTGGCGGACCCAGAATCGACGCAGATCCTTAGACATTGCCACAACGGACCGACCGGAGGGCAGTATGCAGCAAATCGTACCGCTCAGAAGGTGTTGGAGAGCGGATTCTGTTGGAGAGCGGATTCTACTGGCCCACGATCTTCAAGGACGCCCAAAGGTACGTTGACACTTGTGATCAGTGTCAGCGCGCAGGTAATCTCTCGAAACGCGACGAAATGCCCCAGAACTTCATCTTAGTTTGTGAAATTTTCGATGTATGGGGTATAGATTTTATGGGTCCATTTCCTAGCTCGTACAACAATAAGTACATCCTAGTCGCTGTCGATTATGTTTCTAAGTGGGCCGAGGCGCAAGCCTTACCCACGAATGATGCTAGGGTAGTCGTTAGATTTTTGCGAGCATTGTTTTCACGTTTTGGGGCACCTAGGTGCATTATTAGTGATAGAGGCACTCACTTTTGTAATACCCAGTTTGCACGCACACTAGAACGTTACGGTGTTAGACACAGCCTATCCACCCCGTACCACCCCCAAGCTAGTGGCCAAGTCGAAGTAGTGAACCGTGAGTTGAAACGCATCCTAGAAAAGACCATAGAAGGAAACCGTAGGGAGTGGGCAAATAAGTTGAATGACGCACTTTGGGCATATAGAACTGCATATAAGACTCCCATAGGCACTACACCATATAGATTAGTCTATGGAAAAGCATGTCATCTTCCCGTAGAAATAGAGCATAAGGCATATTGGGCTATCAAGTCCTTGAATCTTGATTTGGGGAACGCCGGCGGAAAGCGGCAACTCCAAATCAACGAGTTAGACGACTGGCGTTTATCGGCTTACGATAACGCTCGCATGTACAAGGAACGTTCTAAAGCCTATCACGATAAGAAAATTAGGCAAAGGCGAGAGTTTCAGGAAGGGGATTAAGTCCTTCTTTTTAACTCTCGAATTAGGCTTTTTCCTGGCAAGCTTAGATCACGTTGGTCAGGACCGTTCACTGTTACCCGTGTTTTCCCTTACGGCACTGTTGAGAGTTCAGGTATGGAGCAGGGCACTTTTAAGGTGAACGACCATAGATTGAAGCACTGCCACGCCGGAAAGGAAGATGTGACCGAGAAGGAAGTGCTGTACCTGGACTTCCAAACTTGAGCGAACGACGAGACGTCCAGCTAAAGACGGTAAAGTAAGCGCTTCTTGGGAGGCAACCCGGGTATTTTTATATATGTCTTAAAAAAAAGGGCGGTCACGGCCAACTGCTTAAGCAGTCACGGCCGTGACGTGCATGCATATGCACACTGCCATCAGCCACGGCCAACGGCTTAAGCGTCACGGCCGTGACCACCTAAAAAAACAAAAAAACCTCGACTAGGTCACGGCCCATGACACGGACGTCACGGCCGTGACGACCGACGGAGGCAACACTGCCTCGCGTCACGGCCACGTGACCCATGCGTCACGGCCGTGACACATGCAAATTTAAAGGCAAAAATTGCCTTTCTTCCTCTCTTATTCCCCCTTTCCTTCTCTCTCCCTCTCTCTCTCGCGATTTCCTCTTTCAAAACCACCACCACCACCTAAAACACCACCCTCCACCACCTAGCTCCGCCGTGCGCCACCCCCAAATCCGATTACCCTCATTCCTAACGCAAGTAAGCTTCCAAGGTATGAATACATTCTTACCCGAGTTAATTTTGATTTTTGGGATCTCATCAAAACTTGTTGATTTTGGATATGAACATGCTTTTATTTGTTTATTACATGATATTATTACTATGGGCATGCTTAATTCGTTGCTTTGAACTACAAATTTTCGAATTCTATGACGAAGAACCCTAATTTTCAAAATTTGGGATTTTCGATTTTGGGTGTAATTGGTTGTGTCTCTTGCTCTTTTATTGGTAGATACATGCTAGGAGCACTTTGGGGCATGCCTAATTACGTGAATTGATGTTGAATTTCGAATTTCTACGACGAACCCTAAACTCGAATTTTGGGGATTTTCCAAATTGAGTTCAATATTCGTGTTCTTCATGATTTTTCATGGCTCTTTATACGGAATCGACAGCGTGGGTATGTTTATTTTGTGATTTGATTAGTTGATTTTGAACTTTGAAAGAGGAACCCTAATCTAAAAAATTAGGGATTTTTACAATATTAGTAGTGCAAATCCGTCGCTTAATGTGATCTATATACCTTCGCTTATTCATATGAGGCCTAGAAATGCGCTTAGCTGATTGATTCTAAAGCATGAAATGAATATTTTAGTTTGCCTGTTACGTGTTCGGCGAAATGCGTCTTTGAGCTTTTCAAGGGTCATTGAATTAAGATATATTCTTATTGCTGCTTTTGGTCGAGTCGAGCTGTTTTCTTATTATTATTTCTTCGAGCTCACATTTTTCTTCCAGGTACTATGGGTAAAAGCCGCTCCTCAGCCTCGCGTGACCCCGCCTCGCGTTCGCCCGTTTGTCAAAGGCGACGCGGGCCCCCGCCGACAATGCTAGAAGCCATGGGTCAGTTCACTGACGAGGCCCAGACGGCACGATACACCAGGCTGAAGGGAATGGAGTTCATAGCCATGGACCAAATCGACCATGAGACGCTGGCGAAGCACCACATCGACCAGCAGGTCGCCCAGTACTTATCACTCAGTGGGTGGAACATCGACCAGCAAGCCTCCAGCAGGTCGACCGGCGTACAAGGAACTCACCCTGGAGTTCCTAGCCACGTTCTCCTACGACGAATACGGCGACAACAAGATCAGATTCCGGGCGTTCAATGAAGAGCACATAGTGAGGGACGACAACCTGTGCCATGCACTTGGCGTACCACATCCACACCCACACCAGCCCTACGCAACTTATTTTGATCAACCGGGCGGACGACAGGGTTGCTGGGCTGACATCGCTCGACCCGGCGAGCCGGCGTACAGCGCGAAGACGTCGAAGGCGTCTGCACTGAGGAGACCAGGACTGCGCTACATTCACCGCCTCCTGACGACCTCGCTTACACCGAGGGGTGACTCACACGGAGCAGTCACCCTCCGCGATCTGTTTTACCTGACCAAGCTGCAGCGAGGCGAACGGGTCCATTTGGGGATGGCGGTGGCCCACGCCTTCGGTGCTCAGGCGGAAGCACGACCCCATGGCAAGATCGCCGTAGGGCCACTCATCACCAAGGTGATCAAGGGATTACGCCAATGGCCGGCGAACGCACCCGACATGGAGATAGTAGGCGGGCGCCACCCCGTGAACGAGGAGATGCTTGTGAAGATGAAGATGCTCGTGAAGGCGCCCACCTGGACTCGCGCCAACAAGGTGTACATCTGGCACGAGATGTATCGCGGCCAGACTGACCACAGAGCCATCCCCGACGACCAGCTCTACCTCGAGGGTCCCCACCCGTGGAGACAGACACGACGACTACAGGGCCCTCCTACTCATCCGGCTACCACCACGGCGAGTCATCCGGCGTCGACCGCTATGCGTCTACAGCGGACCTCGAAGCGCTGCGCCAGGACATGATGCGCATGAACGCCGACGTGCTGCAGCGTGACGAAGAAAGCCGGCAATATAACGAAGAGACCCGGCGCCGACAGGAAGAGTACGAGCGACGGAACGAGGAAGCCCACCGTCGGTACCAGGAAGAGCTAGACCGCTACAACCAGGCCCTCCAAGCCATGGACACCGCGCTCAAGTACTCCCAGCAGTCGATGTCCCTCCTTCGCCCGAGGCAACCGTCGCCACCGCCGCCACCAACTTAGGGATTTCTTCTTTTTTTTTAAGACATTTCGTTCGGTTGAGTAGTCGCGTGTGTTTTTAACTTGTTTCTACCCTTGAAGCTTATAACTATTTCTATAGTTAATCTATAACTACTCTCTTTTCGTGTCTATTGCTCTCTAGCTAGCGCCAGGATATGCATAATGGATTACAACACGACCTTCACGCGCAAAATAAACAACTACGTCACGACCACGTCAGGGGAGTCCCGTTCTTTTAAACTCTTTTTCCTTCCCTTTTATCCTTTTTACGTTGGGGACAACGTCTGACTTAAGTGTGGGGAGGGGAATTTAGTTTGAGAACTTACGTGAAAATTTTTAAATTGACGTGTCCGTGAGTCGTGAAGTTCGTTGGAAAGGCATGAATTATTGAAATTAGGCATGATTGTTTGCGCTTATCTAGAGTTGGTCTGCATTATTATGAATTTTTGTGAGCAATTAGGATATGCATGACTGACTGAATCTTATCTGCCTGAATAGATATTGCACTGCTTTGAAAGACCGTACACATAACCCTGTTTCGTTGTGAGAGTTTGAGCTTGACGAGCTTATGCTCATTTTCTTGGTTGTGTGACGTGCCTAGTCTATATCTCTCTAGAACTTTCCTGTCTAATGCGTGTTGAAACTGTTTTGGTGTGTTAGTGTGAAAATGATGAGGGCACTAGGAATTAAGTCCAGGGCTAAATTTTCCCTACCATGACTAAGCCCCTAGTAGCCATTTTGAGCCTGAGCCTATTCGCTGCTTACCCCGTATGTTATAAAATGCCCCTGACCCGAATAAGCCTCCAGAGATTATACGAACCTCAGTTAATTAGAATAAAGCAGAAGTCGAACTTGAGAGTTACTGTTTCAGCGTATGATTTGATGATTCTTCTCTGCTATTCGTGAAATGACACGTCCCTTATTTGACCGTTTTCTGAAATGACCCGATCCCTTATATTAGCCTGCAAATAAACGTTTTTGCAAGATAGAGGTTTTGGTAATAAGTATCCCTAGGTACACGGCATTCGCTGTGACGATGTACTCTTTGCGACAAAAGCCAAACCTTGATGTTTAGGGAATAAGGGCAGTGCACGAAATTAGAGCGTAATTAAGGTGAAAGGGCAGAAAATGAAAGGGAACTGAGTCGAGGGGGTCGGGCAGAAAAGTCTAGAATTTCAGAGCGAGAATATCGAGTCTTATATTGGGGCATGTGATTATCATTTTGATTATGCTATGTTCTTTGATACTATTCGCTTACATGCCCTAGCTCTAAGATTACGTGATCATTACATGCTTATCGTTTTATGACTATGTGACCCATGTCCACCCGAAAAGACCCGCAGATTTATGCTTGCCACTTTAGATAGTAGAAATGCGACTAGCTTCGAGCTTATGGTAGGGGTTGGACTAGTGCACGAATTGAGCGACTCATCATATGCTAGCCTATACACTTGAGTGAATTGAGTGAATCCTTGTGAGGTATAGGTCTCGATTTGCAGCGCTAGGGAAGCTCATGATTGATAAGTGCAGGTCATTAGTGTAATGTCCGTGATTGTTTGCTTGATTTCGTATCGTGCTTTCTATGCTTTGATGATAAATTGCGAACAATCGTGCCGTTATCCTGATTGGATGCCTTTTCTGAACTCTAATTTACTTGAGGACAAGCAAATGCTTAAGTGTGGGGAGGTCTGATAAACGTATTTCAATGCGTTTATCATAGTATTTATTTGGGGTATAATAGAACCTTAGCAATGAATTTATGCATTTATTCGTCATATTTACACTTATGCTTATGTTGAAGGAGCCTAGAACGTGTTTCGGGCGAAACGGAGCAAAAACGAGGCAAAACGGTGCAAAAATGAAGAACACTGCCATGTGTCACGGCCGTGACACCCCATGCACGTGGCCGTGACACCTACCAGAGAGTCAGGACGAAGACACTACCCTTGGTCACGGCCGTGACGACCCTTGCACCAGACCGTGACGCACGGCAGAGAGGTCGACTTAAGATGGTCACGGCCATGACACCTCTTGCACGTGGCCGTGACGCTGGGTAGTGAGCATATCAAGTTGAGTCGGCCTTGGTCACGGCCGTGACGGCCCATGTCCCAGGCCGTGACCATCACGGGAATCGCTATAAAAAGCCCAAATTTGACCCACAAAGGGCACTTTTCACCAGAGATCAATTCCCAACCATCCAGAGACGAAAATAGGGCGAAAAGAACAGGAAACCCCGTCCCGGAGTGCAAGAGACGGATCAACGAAGAATTCACGCCGAATTAACGAAGAACGAAGATCTTTCCACGAGATCACCTCAGATTCATCAGTAGGAAAGATCATGAGTTCTTCATCTCTATCTTTTAATTCTTCCGTAGTTTTTCCTTCAATTATGAGTAGCTAAATCCCTTTTGTGTTTGGGATTAGATGAACGCGATATTTCGTAGTTAAGACATATATTATCGTGACTTTGTGTTTTTGACTATTTATCGTTCTATGAATATGTTTCGTTGCTTTAATATGTCTATGTGTTAAAATGATTGTGTGGAAAAACGTTTAGGGCGACAGCTAAACAACGTTTAGGCCGTTCATAGAAGATAGGATTCGAGTATAGGGCGAAAGCAAATACTCGATCCTCGCCGTTAGTAATTATTGAATTTTAGATCCCCGCGAGCGTTTAGGGCGACAGCAAATTCGCGAGCGGGAAGGAAATTACTGCGATTTAGTCTTAAGCACTTAGGAGCGATTTTATTATCTTAGCCGATAATACCTAGCGGGATTCGAATCCCGAGCACGTCTCTATCATCTGAAAACTCTCGCATCAGTTAATCGCGTTCTTTGAATTTCTCGTTGATTCAGGAGTGGTCTGTTAGGTTAAGTCGTCAACCAATTTGCGTATTTTATTTAGGCTAAATATCGAGTCGATAGGTCATTACTGGTACTTGATTTATTCCTTGTGTTCGATACTCGTTTACTCGCTTTACTGCACTACAAACGATAGGTCCACTGCCTATCGCACGTCGGTGATAGTAATTAGGTATTCGTTTTAATTATCACTTGTCGCACTTTTCATTCACACATCACGTGTCGATCAAGTTCTCTTGGAGAGTTATTGGAATCTTAAATCTGGAATGTGATGTCCTTCCACCTGGTAGTAATAATGCTGCTATACCGGAAGATGCAACCGGGATGACAATTCGACTCTCTGATCTTAATTTTGTGATTAATATTTTGTAAACGTGTGTTTTCCCCGTCGCTCCAGGTCTGTATCAGAAGAATAAGCCCTATTTGTTGTTGTGCACTGAGTGAATAACGTCATCGAAGAGTCTTTGCTGCTCTTCATTTAGGGTATCAATAAGACGTTGGTGTTCAATTGTTTCTCTTCAATGTTGTAATTAGTTTCTTCCATGAGCATCCTGTTGTTGAGTTCAAGAATCGTCTTTGAGGGTGTAGGCATCAGTGGAAAATCTGAAAGAGTCTTGGAACTCTGCATCATGATTTTTTCAATCTCTGCAAAGGTGTAGTTTTTCAATTGCTCATCTGTAAGTTGCAGTTAACTTATACCAAACAGACGTCGTTGTCGTATTAGCACGACTTCAGAAAGACTCTTCCAACAGCAGTTCCAGAGGTTCAAGGGATCTGTGACTTCGCAGAAAATCAATAGCGTAACAAATAGTTGTCGAAGCTGATTTGGCGAAGCCCATTGAGCAGCCTCATCCATAGTCTGATGCCACTCTAAATCACCATCTAGCAATCCTCTTTTATAACACACATCCTTGAAAGTCTGCATAACTTGCCCTTTTACTGTACGTATGTCCGGATATGATATTGGTCCTTTCACCATAGTAAGCATCATTCTCATGTAATATATTTCGCCTGCTGTTGGATGTATGTTCACAATCCTGCCAATGATAAACCCTTTCTTTCGCGGTGTCCATGCCTTGTAGGATGCATTCCATACAAACTTCGATGGAAACTGTACGTAAGTAAGATTCCTTGCCTCAGGATTGGACTTGTTTGTTACCATCCATTGTGTGAACATAGTCTTCTGAATGTCACTTGCAGCCATCATGTTCTCCAGATTGGTTGATTCATCATACAACAAACTCAGCTGGCCTTCCAAATGAATTTGAAGCCTCTGTACAACAGGTTTTCGGTGGTGGATGTCGAATGCCAGTATTCTCCACATTGCTTCACAAGCAGATAAATATCTGCAATCTAGAAATCTTGATATTTCGTCGCCATGTCGGGGGGTTTTTCCTGTGGATTGTGTGTTCGCGGACTCAATTATCATCGTCGCCTTGTCAACTCCCTTTGTGATATATTTGAACAAATACTTTATTGCCCTTGTTGTGTTGCACCATTCCACGTTAATATGTGCCCTATATTTTTTCAACATTGCCAGGTTATGTGGTACCACGTAACCATTGTCGAGGACGACGTCTTTTTTAAGGATGAATCTACCATCATCCCTCCGTCTATAACGCATATATCCGGATTCGTTAATCGTTGTCCTAGCATTATATTGTTTTGGGAAGTTCTTTGTGAACCTTTTTTTTCCATGCAAGGAGAATTTGGTCCATTGAAACGACACGGTCCATACATCATGAATTGTTCGACCAAAGCATATCCCTATTCATCAATTTGGCGGTCCAGAATCTCTGCCAAAATAATTGCATCAACCTCTGCAGGAGTAGGCTCGGCGGCTGCTCTATTAAGCCATAGCAGTATATGGGCATGTGGCAAACCACGTTTCTGAAATTCAATTGTATACAATGCTGCATTGCCGACAAATATATGAATTGTTAGAAATGTTTACGTGATTATTAAAGCTATTGTGTAAATGACATACCAGCCTTAATATTAGGGAAGAAGCATCCACTGCGAATGTCTGCCATTAGCTGTTCTAACTTTACCTTGAACATGCGGCATTGCAGGTCAGGTCTTTCGTTGGGCACGTCATCACCATATGTTTGAATATGATATGCGATCTCGTCCCAGTTTGGATTTGCTGTTATTGTTATGAATAGATGTGGGTTGCCATACCATCTGTATAAGGCGAGAGCGTCATGATAATTCTCTACCATATATCTCGGATATCCCGTAAAAGACGAAGGCAAAATTATTTTTTCCCAAGTGATCTTGCATCCATCTCCCCCTTGTTACTGCATCGCATATGTTGCTATAAAGTTCTGCCCTCAACGTCTTCTGATTATTTCTGACCCAACACAATCTTTCCTGTTCTATGGCTGTATATGCATCAACTACATATTGGTGAAAAAGTCGGCCCGCTCGAATGATACCATTTCCTTGAGACAATCTAGTTTGTATTTGGTAAGCATAAAACTCTCTCATTGTTATACATTTCCTCTTGAACGTTGCATGCAGCATTCCG
Source organism: Craterostigma plantagineum (assembly GCA_027422505.1). Lineage (NCBI taxonomy): Eukaryota > Viridiplantae > Streptophyta > Magnoliopsida > Lamiales > Linderniaceae > Craterostigma > Craterostigma plantagineum. The sequence goes on along the minus strand of JAPQWV010001177.1, from coordinate 89,509 downwards.
TTGTATGGTATCTGATCGTGTTAACCCATTTCACCAAAAGGAAAAAGCAACGGGTACTGTGCCATGAAAGAAGGATGTGACTCGCTGATTCTTTAAAGTTGGCCATTTTTCATCTGGACAATTATGTCCCGTTCCTCAGTTGTTACCGGCAGGTCACCGACATTAGTCCTGCAATTTCGTCGTGTTGCGAGTAGGTCATCTGCCTTTGGTGGCGTCCGCGACCTATCAGCATTATCGATCATTCAGTTGCCCTTTTGGCTTCATACCTGTCTCTTGCCATCCTGAAGATTTTAGCCAGCTCATTGTTCCCATCTAGCAATGTTATTAGTTTGGCAATGACATCTGTATCCAAATTCCCACAGCTTTCTCTAGAAAGTGTGTTCATTCTGTTGGATATTTCATTTGCAGTGTCGTAAATGTATAGCTGAGCAAATCTTGGCTTATCTCCTTCAGCTGAAAGCAAAGAACTGATGTTGTGATAGTTTTGTCCGTGGATCTTGTAAACATATGCGCCTGATTTTGGTTTGACCGACGTGTCAACTTTTGCTCCCATGTATGTAAATGCAAGAATTGAATTATAAACCCTGATGTACTGTCAAAATGATCTGTCAGAAATCATATCGAGCAAGTATTGAGGTGGTTGCCTCGATGGAGGAAGCGACACTCTACCCTGGTTGCAGCATATAGTGTAGAGCAAAGTTTTTCCATGGTTATTGTTTTGTCGACTCCGCTTTCCAAACCAGTGCATCACAAAAATGGCAATGAAGAAGCTCTCCTTTTACGTATTGTACCGAGGATAAAACGCTTGTTCGTTGTCTTTGATCACTTTCTGCAGTCAACGCCTAACAATCATCGTTTAGATTTCATGATTTCCAAACGCTTCTGTCGTGCAATTTTGGTTTGATGGGATCGTGATTTTCCAGGAAATAACAAATGCATGCTGTCGTCTCGTGTTCCTGTGAATGCGTGCAATTTTTAATTTAGTAATAAAACAATAAACAATGCATGGAAATAATGGAAGGGTTTGCATATAAATTTCCTGAAATAAACTGTGGCAATTTATCTTCGCATCGATCCTTTCCTCTACCTGGTTCATTAAAGTCTCAGGTAGTCACACTGCCAGTCCACGAGTGTATGGACGTTTGTATGCATAGTATGAAAACTGATGAACTGTAGAAATTATATGCATCACTAGGCCGTTGTTTAGGCTGATTGTATGCGTATTTCTGCAAGTTGCCTGTTAATTTTCTGATTCCGTATGATTGAAAATTGCTTCTACAGCAGTAAATCTGTTTATAGTATCTAAGCATTAACACTGTTTAGCATTTTGGTTCCTCCTTGGCTAATCAACCTTTGAGTGCAACGATGTTATGGAATTTAATTTTGTTGACTGTTTATATTCACGGTTTACCGTTCCTTATCATCACATACAATGGTCTTCATTAATTAATGTCGTCCATGCGTTTGACAATATTCTAGCATACTGCTTGAAAGTCGCGTATGACTGTTCATATTCAGGTAATTGAGATAAATATACCAATGCAATAATAACGTGCATCTGTCTGGATTTCATTAACAACAAAATACACATGGATGTCTGGCGAATCCCATGTCTACATTGTAACATTTTAATGCAAACTTTGTAGGATTTATCATTAGCAATACATGTTTGCAAGTAGATAATACTACATTCATGCTAATGTAATGTCATAAAATCCACACACATAAACATCGAAAAGTGTACCCAAGAAGCAAAGACATTCACTAAAGCGTCCAGCCCATTCAGCGTTCTAGTTACACACTAAGGCCACGCTTTTCATTACACCGCTACAAAAAGAACAATGAGAGTTCGACGTATCTATTCATTTGGCCAGGCCCAGTATGAGAGAAAAACTGATACAGTCAAGTACTGCCTAAATTCATACACCTGTGAGCTCGTTAATTCGAACAGATCATCTTCCGGAAACATAATTACAAAAGCATTCCGCAACATATATATGCCACAATCTCCCCTGAAATGCATAAAAATATATTGGTGAGTTTCAATAGCGATAAGTAATGTATAAATAAATTATAGGCTTCGAGATTACCCGCCAGGCTGTTGCGAAACACCAAGATGTCTCTCTGGGACCAGCGGCTTCTCTGAATTTGGGAGTTGCAACATCTGTTGCAGCAAGCGTATGGCATCTGCCAGTTTTGTCACTACAGCATTAATGTAGGTGAGATCTGGGTCACACCAAATGTATGAATCTAGGATAGTCATCCTCTGGGAGCTGGGTTTGAAAACGCACAAAATCCAGTGTGACCTTTTAACAGTCAATGGAAACAAAATTGTGTCCGCTCGTCTCCATGGACATGAAGGCCATCCTTCTGCTTTGCCAAGGGCAAACTGCCACAAAGAGGTTAGACCAGCACACCCATTTTTTGCATTGGCTGTTGTTGCAAGCCTTGCAAATGACGTGATCATGATTGCAACAAGCTTTTTAGGAATCCTGCTCCGGGACTGTAGCTCAATGAATCCACGCAGGCATTCATCGAGATACTGTCATAGACCCATAAAGTAAAGTCGTGTGATATACTTGAGAGCAAATGTATTTTTACATCATCATTGAGCCAACTTTTGTTTATCATCAATGTAAGGAAGAACTATCGTGCCAGTTCTGATTTGTAAAGTCCCGTCACAAGATGGTGTTCATTCATGGCCTCTACGCGTTTCACCACTTTTGGGAACATTTCAATCTTGTACAGTACGTGTTTATCAATCTTCTGATTTTTGAATGCAACTCTCCAGGCTTTTTTCGATGTCGTGGGGGGGGGGGGGCTTTATCGGCAGAGCTCAGCCTTTTTGAGCTTAGTGCTGCAGCTTATTCGACATTTGTGTATCTTCCATATCATGAACGTCCTTGCGAATATGTGCTGTTTTTTCAGGAATCTTTCTTATGGGGATCATAGTAGGAAGTGCCACTGTTGATGCTTCACTATGAGATGATGATCTTGATGTCTTACACTTATGAACTCCGTCGCCCAAACAACTTAACTTGAAGATGATATTTCTTCAGATGAACTGCCTACACTTTTTGGCACTACGATAGGCAGATCTAGTGTCGGCACTCTATTCCTTTCCTGCAAAGGCGTCTTGTTAACGGACTGTTTGGTTCTTTGTACAATTTTTCCACGAACACGCCTTCTACGAACAACGCGTACATACATTGTCAACGTCAATGGCTCTCCACGTGCGGCACTGCACGAACCTGAACCTCCATTAATAGTTTTAATTTTCTTTCTCTCTGAAGTTGGTGGCTGTAGGACCGTAGAGTTACCAATGGATCCGAAATGGGACGCTGAAATACACTTTCTTGAAAAGTAGGCAGCAAAACACTTGGCTCCACAATTGAGTTGGACATTATCTCAATGATATAATCCAATCTTGGGGAAGCTTTTTTTCTCCAGTTGACAGTTCTCCAACGGCACATGCGCGGGAGTGTTGTATTGGCAACACCGACGTATCTCGCAAATGTAGCTGCCACGCCAGGTATGCAGTCATATGCAAGTACCTAAGGGAAAGACACTACGAATTACGATGAATGATTTGCATCTCTGACTAAAATGCAATTGAAGTAAATACTCAAATTATACACACTATTATGAAGACAAACAGAACATTAGATGTAATCGAAGTTGATAACCTGAAGAGGATGCACAAATCCTGTTAAGGTCAGACGACAGTGTTTTTTCCTACAATCCGTTGCACTATCACAGTTAAACGAACTAAGATCCCTCTTCAATGACTTCAGAACTTCATGATATGCAACAGTTTCCCATGGATAATTGTTGAACTCGTCAAAATCGTCAACCAAATATAACCACTTTGTATCGATCAAGGACGTTTCTCTAGCACTTCGTTTCTGCAGGACACGTGCAACAAAGAGAATGCTTGCCATCTTTAGCTTTTCAATATCGACGGCAGGTTTTTTTGCCTGCCCATCTCCTTTAGTCGGACTCTAACATCCTGTATTGTGACCCTCTCATTCCCTTGAAAGTGCCTTGAAATGAAACCCTTATTTTTAACCACAACGGGCTGAGTAAAAACTTTCATGCCTGTCAGCAGGCAGATTTCAGAAGCTGAAAAGTGCAGGGGCTTGTTGTTTATCAGCATCCACATTTCATCTATATTATGTTGCTTAGTCTGAGACTGCATCAAATACCACATAAGCTGACTTGACAAGCAAAAATTGTCTGCATGTGCAATCAAACTCCCAAATTGTGATTTTTGGACCATTTGTTCCATCTCTATGCCGCTGAGCATGCTCCTAATGATATTGCATGTTTCCTTGTAGTCTGAATAGACTTCTAATTTACAATGTATGACTCTGTGCTGGGGAAGCTGGTTCTCCAACTTCACTTGAATATAGGTTGTTTCATAGATATTGAAGTCCCACACAACTCATTATAAGACAAAAACCAATAAATCCTGAAAAAGGGTTCATGTCACAGAGAACACTGACTACCGTAAAAATATCCGCTGCAAATTTGTTGTGCAACACCAATTTTAATGAAAAAATTAGTAAATCTGCGCACTGCTGGCCTTCATTACATTCAGTTGATGTTCGGCAGTTAAAAAATCCATGTAGGAAAACAATTATAAGAATAACCTAGCAAATATGAGAAATCGCACATACCCTACGAATAATCCCCAGCATTTTGCCGAGCTCTGGAAGAGGTGTCGGCGGCGTAGAGATGCTGATAACTGGTGAAGCCGACGAGAATAGGTTAGATATTCGAGCTGCCACTAATTTGGGTTTCCCACTTAGACGCATCAATATGAGTGATTGGTCTCAGTGTATTTGGCAGGAAGATCAGCGGGCTCATGACAAATATTTCGATTTGGGTATTTGTACAGTCACTTCTATTTTCATTGTATTTCATAGTTAAATCATTTGAACAAATTAAATGGTAGGAATGAAATAAATGAAGGTGCAAAATTCAATTTTGTGAATTAAATAACGGGTTGCATTTGATTTCAAATTAAGGCACTTTTATTTCCAAAACATTATATGGGTAAAATCGCAGGAATCGTATGATACCTTTCTGTTATGCTTTTATGAAGAAAGCTCGTCATCATAACAGCGTTAAAATGGCTGAATAATATTACTAAGGGAGAATGTTGTGCATTCTTCAGGCAATACAAAAGTGCTTAAATGTTGTACGGAAAAAAGCAGCAAATAGTCTACCAAACTTGTCCGATATAAGAAACGCGACAAAAAGCAATCAGTCCCATGCAACCATAACAATCGAAGCATAAAGTTTGAACACGGTTCAATTGGCCTTCCTGCGTTTCTTCTTGGATACCCTGACAACGGCAGGACTATCATCCAGACTGCATGCATCACCGGAAACATTCTGCCTCGGCCACCGGCTCCATAGCCCCCGTGTCTGCCTCCACATCAACTTGCGAACATAATATAGAAAATTTGTTAAGATCATGCTATTATGTTATGACATAGAGTGTAGGAAACTTCAATAGAACGTGAAAAAATGGTTAGTACAGCAAAATTATGGACCTAATTCATCACGTTCATGTGCGTAGACTGAAATCTGCTTGACCTTCTCCACAACCAACTGAATCCTGGCGTCACTGAGCTTGGAGCTTGCCTCCACGATTGCTAACCTCCCATCAATTTTGCCGAGAGCCGTTCCCACCCTCTCATTAGTCGCTAGTGATTGTTGCGAGTGGCACTGTATGACCTCTCTCATTTTCTGCAATTCAACGAGGATGGTTAGCGATTGTGGATCAGTCGCATCGGAGGCATCTGCTGTAGTTAGCTTGCAAGGAACTTTTTCGATTTTCACTCCTCTCGAGGGCATTGCAGAGGTTGCTGCCTGGTGATGTGCCTGCTGAAATGGCGTATGTTTTGTTGCATTGTTTAAATCCGACATGCTAGGTAATAAATTCGACATTGAGTGTTTTACATAATTGAAGGCTTACCTGAGTAATTTTATCTCCCTGAGTAGCTCGCGAAGAATTCATATCACTTCGTGGAGTGGACAGGTCGTCTGGAGCGGCAGCTTGACGATGTTTTTTCGACATCTTCGTTTCAGTCATTGCCTACAAAGGTGATGGTTTTTGACCATTTTTCATATGCTTACTGTCATCCTCGTCTCGACTTGCCCGATTCGAACGTCTCGTAATTCTGACTTGTATGGCAAACGCCATCGACAGATCTCTATACTGATCAGGGACGTCCACGTGCAACGGTTGGCCACCAACGATCTTTGAGTTAGACGATTGAGATGCGGTGGAGGGAGATTTGCCCTTGCATTTAGGTTTATCATAACGTACGGGAGACGCTAGCTTTGGTTTGTCCGTAAGAAGACTCTTCGATGGAGCTATTTTTTCTCTGGTGTATTACAATGGGAAGAATCTGCGGCACCTGACTCGTCACTAACTTCAGGCTGTTCACGCGCTTTGATGTTCTCAGACGGAACACACGTTACTGTAACTCCACTCAATAGAAGCGAGGTTATTTCCTGGAGGAGCTTATTGTCATTAGTAGACACGAACTGACTGGGGTCATGAAAGAAGGACGCACATTCTTCGTCCGTGGGCTGTAACAGGCTCCTTCCGAAGCCTGATGAAGAAGCTGCTTTCACAATTTCACCCATCGACGGAGATCCCTTTGCCTTCCAATCATTTGTGTACCAGTAACACATGCAGGGTTTTGGACACATAATTTCTTTCCAAAAGAAAGTAAATTGATAACCTTTAAGGTAATGACTGCCCTTCAGCTGCTGCCGTTTTGCAAAGTTCTTGGCAATACCAGGTATACACTCATACGCAAGTACCTGAGGCACAACAGATGATAATGCCATTTGAAATGATTTGAATCACAATAAAACAATAATTAACATTACATTAACTTTGGAGAAACAAATGATTACCTGCAGTGGGTGTACAAACCCACCAAGTCCAATACCACGATAATGTTTCTTCTGTCCAATTCTTGCAGAGCCTTCCAAATAATTGAGGCCTCTTTTCAAAGCAGCCAGAACTTCTTCAAATGCAAGAGAACCACACGGAAATTTGTTGAAATCGTCGAAATCCTCAACTAAGTAAAGCAGAGCAGTGTCCACCATAGCATTCCGATAGCTTCTTCTTTGCAGCACTCCAACTACGAACATCAAGCTAGCAATCTTCAATTTCTCAACATTGACATGGGTTGATTATTTGGCAGGGATTTTTGACAATGCTTCTGTATGGTCATCCAGCGTAATCCGTGTATTATTTCCAAAGTGCCTCTTAATAAAGGCTTCATTCGGCTGGAAGGAAGGATCTTCACCAAACTTCAGACCAGTCAACAAACAGTATTCTACAGCTGAGAAACGCAACGGTTTTCCCTCTATCACCATCCATTGCTCTTCAGAATCGTCGTCTGCTACTTGGGATTACATGAGGAACCATATCAACTGAATTGATAGTTGGTACTGTGATGCACACTGAATGAGTTTTTCGAATGGACTTCTTTTAACCATAGCCTCTACTTCTTTCGCATTTAGCATTTCTAAAATCTGCTCGCTAATCTTCTTGTATTCACCAATTACTGGTGGCTTACATTGAACAATTTCCTCACGCTGAAGTTGAGGTTGAAGAACTACTGTTTCTGCAAAAGGAATATATCATTACTTTTTGGCAATTTATCATTTAAAATGTAATTCTAAACTAATCTCTGTATACAAACCAGTGATATAAATTGGGAAGTTTTTCACAAAGACGGAAAATGATTACTTACAGCTCATCATTGCACATAATAGAACAACCACAAGAATGCATTTATTCTACAATGATAATGTATTATTCCATACCGTACTAAAACTTTGATATCAAAAAAGGAAATCGGAGTTTCCAAACCCTTAAGATAATGTTGGCCACAAAAACTGTAAACACAGAAATGTATATAGAAGTACTAAAAGAGTTGGAAAGAGCTCCTTTTGCACAAGCTATCACAATATCCGTTGGCAACATGCAAATAAAGCAATAAAACAGGTCAATAACATGAGATTTTTCCGCATTAATTCTACACTGCCTAGCAGACAATAATGCTGCCTATAAAGATTTGTGAACAAAATGTTTATAGCCATGCCATTACAGTTAGAGAGTTCGTTTGCAGAACATCCATGCAAAAAAATCGGAGCTTTTAGTCAGGAACATACTCATTACAACTCGGAACTCAGGTTTAAGTTAGACGATAAGAAAGACAATTCCATACCTGAGAATGTTTAGCTGCCATGGTCCCGATTATCCCCTGCAAATGCGTCTAAGATAACAACAGATGGCTGACGGAGTGAGCAAGATGTAGATGGGAAGAAGTCGAAGAAATGAAATCGAAAATCAGTAAAATTAGGTTTTCTCGTAACAGTAGAACTCGCATGGTGCACGCAAATGTTTAAAAAGAAAAGTATTGAATGGGCCAATCGCAAGGTACAATTTTTAATTAAGTAAAATAAGAAAGCTGGAATTTTTCAGTATTAAATAAATTCGAACCGTTTATTATTTCAGTCCGATTTTGTTTTTTAAATTTATATTAAGAGTGGAAACTTTAATGCATAAGCAGCTTATCATATAAAGCCACGTGGTATGATAGGATTCTTTTGCAGTTGCACTGTAATTTAAATTACGGAAAAATCAATGCTATAAAGCCCAATGATGCAGAAACCTGTATGAACCCACAATATAAACCATGCTATGAAATTAGATTAGAATCTACTTAATGCTTCAAACACCAAACACATATTCGAATACAGAAAGATTATCACATACGGTCCAACTTTTAGGTCCACGAATTACAGAGTACTGACACGGTAAGATATTGCCGGAATAGTTCCACCTGGTCGGCAACAAAATCGTACATCGAATCATCTGCAAACAATAGAGAAGCGCAGCACGGAGCACATACACGCCACAGTCATCGCTAGTTGAAAACATCAAAACAAACATTAAAAAAATGTTGTAGAAATATTCTTGGAGAACTATGGTACTTATTATATGCATTACCCCACATTCTGTCGCGGAAAGTTGGGGTCTCGGTATATATTAAATCTTATTATCGAGTCTGTCATTCCAAGATCACGAACCAAATATGATATTGCAAGCCGAGTTTTTCTGAATGCTAGGTCGAAGAATCTCATGTCGACATCAACAGAAGGCTCAGAGTCGAGGACAGTGATTAATTGTTTCCTGAAATCAACCACACATAGAATCCAGTGACACATATTTATATTTAGCGGCACAACAATGACATCAGATTGTTGCCATGGAATTGACGGCCATCTATCATCGCTGCCCTATGAGTAGGGCCGTTAGTGCAATAACGTATGTACCTCCCTCATCTGTGCACTCCATTGCAACCACCTGATTGAACACGACGCTCATGAACGAAACTCGGAGGCCACCTACATGCGAAGTCCTCTGCGTCTCAATGGACCCTCCGAGACACTCATCAATATTCTGATAAGCGAATAATATATTAGACAGTTAAAAGTGTGAGTACATAACAAATCGTGTGGTCTGAATACCTCGTCGTGCAACCACCTTGTCTTTGTTATAAGTGTTCTAAAGTAATGAACATCACGCCACCCCCAATAGAGTCTTTATGTAAACATCATCTCCCATTGTTTGTATAGTTGCGGATATATGCGTGAACATCCTCAACAACCTCTTAATATGACTATCAAGCACGGTATTATCAGAGAATTTGTCTGAATCTACAATACTGGAATCTGGTAACTCCATATTTGGAGCCATGGATTGTTTTTGCAAATTCCCGGTGGCTGTCTCATGTGAAATCCGTCGATACTTGCGCTTCAACATACGGGATGTTCCGGCGTTTCTCTTCTTCCTCAGATTTTCCTTCTGCCAATCACTCTGTGCGACATGAGTTCTAGCAGCATCGTTTAGCCCTTGACTTTGAATGTTTGCAGAGCCGTTCGGGCCTTTTCCGAATTACATACAATGTAAAACAAAGTCAAATTAATACTAATGCAAAGTACTTAGACAAAGACAAACTACATACAAAGTTTTTCCTCGATCGCAGGAAGCCTCTCCTGGATTTCAATGCATTGGCCCTCAACCTTCAGTCCTAAACGATCTATGGCAGCCACCTGTGCGTCGTATAGACTGCAATTCATTGAATTTCCTGATTGCACACTCGTAGAAATCATCTAATTTATGCTCGATACGCGCAATAAAACGATTAACTGAAGTGCGAAATTCGGCAAGAGTTTGTGTGATCATCGATCGCATGTCATTCATTGTTTTATGTACGAACCAAAGCAAACTAAATTATCCAAATATGAACAACAAGGAAGCTGCGAAAATTTTATTTAAAACATGAAATGGACTCACAAATTAGATTTCTATTTATATATGAAGACAAATTTTGGAAGACAAAGAAACGCAATAGTTACCACGAAGAGGCATGTAATTTGGATCGAGTGCACTTGTTAGTGTTAATCGATGCATAGAGACCTAATCGTTGGGTTTATTCTGTGAATCACTTTTGTGTGGCCAGGTTCATTGTATTAGACCGTTGAGCTGCTATGCGATGATGAAATGTTGAATTGCTATGTTGTCGCTGAATTTACATCCTTTTCCGAACAGAACGGTAGCCCAACAGTCGTCAGTATTGCGTAGCATTCAATGATGTTTTAGTATGTATTGTCCAGGGTATGCGACCCTTAAATTTAGCGATTTCCTATGTCGTTCAGTAATCTACTCAATATTGAATGTATCAATTTATAAGAAACGGCTGTGTTGTGCATTTATTGCCAAAGCCGATGTGCCATATTGTTGGAGCATAACAGTTGCGCAGTTTAACAATCAATGTACTTTTAAGTAAATTTTTGTTAAGGGTATTCCAAGAGGCATTTGAATGCGATCATGTATTTCCCGTCACACTTAATACTATTAATGTGATGGCACATATTGACGTGCAAGTATATAAAACATGTAGCCGTTCCATTGAACATAATTACATGGCATCTAAGTCAAAATTACATGAATACATAAGAACGCGAACACACAAATACACACTCATTACGAATCATAAAACCACCAGCGTTAAGCGTGTCACTGCCAAATAAACTGGTATACAAAACCGCAATAAAAAATACATGCATGAAAAATATTGCATTTATAATATTGTCACTTCCACACAATAATATTAACTGCCCATGGAATTTATATGGAATTAATACAGTTGCACATAATAATAACAACGTTGCATATAGTATAAAACCATCAAATTCGTTCCATAGAGCAAATTATATGTCATCATAACCATAATTACATTAAGACATAAGAACGCAGATACACAGTAGCGTGACACTGATCGCTGACTCACTACTGTTTGAGAAGGGTGTCGCGACCCGACTTCCTAACCGCCTAACCTAGCGCATTTCTATGTGCCTAGCGATTTTGTAAGTAAAGGAGTGCACCGAAAACGCGTACAAATTTTTCATTTTTCATTTATGGAACGGAACATTGTTCTATACAAGACAAAAGAATGCATGTCGGACATCAAATTCCTGACATGGTCTAACTACAACGGCGAAGGTGTATCGGCACAGCAAAAGCTCCTATGCGCCCGGCCTCACAGGTCGTCATCCACACACACACGTCCACCCCCAAAAGCAGCACGAAGCTTCAAAAGGTTGGCCTTGCCTTCAAAACGCGCTCACATATCGTGATCGCCAGTGCCTACAACACACAACGTAAGGAGTGAGCCACCGAGGCTCAGTAGGCAGAAATCATGCATGTGTGCACGTGTCACTCCCCCGCAACGGCAATCCGCGCCGATGCACTTAACACTCGCAAAGGCAATCCACGCCGATGCATACAACACTCGCAAAGGCAATCCTCGCCGATGCATATAACACTCGCAAAGGCAATCCTCGCCGATGCATATAACAATCGTACCAACGTACTCAGGGCCCTCGGCTGATCTCACTATGCACCACAAGAGCTCACGTCCCTCAGGGACAATACGACAGCGGTCCACGCCGGATGGCCGAACCCTAGGATGCACATCGTTCCCCTAGGTCGCCATATGAACCCGGTCGTCCCCGACTGTCCGGCGGTCGCTCACGCTGGTAGCCCACGCTGAGGTCGCCCACACCAGGGTTCCACCCTGTGTCGCTTATACCCTCAGGTCGCACCCTCCAGGTCGCACCTTACCGCCACGGGCCATGCCCAAATCCTATCCCTAGGATATCAATATATATATATCTACAATAATAGTACGACGACGCTAAAACGCCGCCCTGGTAGCATAGTAGACAGCCCCTGACTCAACTACGAGTCGACACACTTGCCCACATCGGCAAGTCCTCGTCGCGTACAAGCGACACATCATTACGCACACTCAATCCCACGACCCTCCCTCACGAGTTCGTGTGTGCACGTGAGTATGCATATGCAGATGCAGGTAAATGCAACATAGACTTACCACATTTAAATACTTCAATCAATTCACGAATTCATAAAACCACGTAGGCACGCAATCTCGCAATTTAGGCACGTAAAACAAGTTGTGTGTCGTAGTTGGATTTCTACTTACCTGGCGTCCGTAGACTAACTGCCACCTGCCCCGGCGAATTTCCTAAGTCCAAACCTTAGGCAATAAACAATGGTATCAGTACTCCGTCCAATTACTTGGCTAGGTGATTCGCTAATTTTTAATGCTTCGAACTAATTTTCGACTTTAAACTATTTGCTAGCCGGTCTAGTGAAATTTCTAAAATCTCATCCTTTAACCCTGCCCAGGCTATAAAGTCAGTCCATAAATTATTTTAAATCAACTATATAATTTTCGTTCCAAAATTCTATCGAATGCGACGTCTACCTATACCGAAAATTGGCCCTAAGGACACCGATAGGCAAATTATGATCGGGCGTTGAAAGAGCCTATGCTCATTGGAATCGGAGTATTTTTCTTATTAAATTTTTTTTTTTTTATAACTTAAATCGTTTTAATCCAAGGGGTTCAATTCGTGGAGTTGATTTGCGAAGTGTTTGAGTTCGCAAATCCTTTGGATTCGTAAACTCGCTTCGCCAACTAGGACCCGCAAAATGCATGAGGATTCGCAAAAATGGGTTCGCAAGGTGCAGAGGATTCGCAAAATGCCGAGTTCGCAAACCTCGGTCGGCCCGCAAAGTTGGTGAGTTCGCAATGTTAGTTCGCGACCTATGTGGGCTCGCAAACTTCTAAGGGTTCGCAAAGTCCTCCATTCGCAATCCTTGTGGGGCTCGCAAAGCATGGAGTTCGCAAAGTATAATGAGCCCGCAAAATGACTTGGATGCGAAAACTCCGGACCCGCGAAGTGCTTTGGACCCGCAAAGTCTTCAATTCGCCAAGTAGGGTTCGCAATCTTCATGCCACCACGGGTTCGCAAACCTCCTTAGCCCGCAAACCTCCATGGATTCGCAAAGTGGCTTGGAGTTCGCTAAGTGCTTTCCATTCGCAAAGTGGAGCCCGCAAAGTGGCCCGCGGTTTGTCCTTGAGTTCGCAAGGTGCTCGATTCGCGAAGTGAGTTCGCGAATCTGAGTTCGCAGAGTTTGTACTTCGCAAACTCAATCCTAAACAAACACCATCTAATCCGCGATAGGCTAGTTATGAAGATCAAAAAGGTGACTTTTCAAGAACTCATTTGAAGGTGGTATGAACTCCTTAAACCCTAATGTCCAGGCTTAACAGAAATGCTAGACTAAACTTAACCTTTCGTGCCTAATAATCCATAGACGTGTTATTACACAACTAAGATTACTAAATCAAAGTTAGGACGCTTCTTGGGGGTTAAAACCTCATAATCCCTAGAAATTAACATTCTCGTGTTTAAAATTCTCAAAGTATACAAAAGTCAGGGTGAGAAACTTACAATACTTCCAAGCTTTTCGTTAGTTTAGTTCGGCTCCTTCTCCTTCTCCTTTCTTTGTCAAGGGATGGTGATTTCTTTTCTAATGGGAGCTTAGCATTCGAAAGTTTTGGGCAATTATTAAGTCAACAAAGGTGTGATGATGGGACATGTGTTAGACGAAAATATCCCTCCATTTAGGGAACTTTGCTTACCAAGTTTGGTCTAAGTCACAATTGGGCCTAGTTTTTAAATCTAGCCCACTAAAAATTGTAGCCTATTTTTCGAAAATTGTTAAACAAATTAAGGGTCACTTAGCGCCACTTAAACGCACCCCATTTCATAAAACACGAAGCTGCACTTAAGTCATATTGAGCACGTGAATCACGTTTATGCACATAATTCACCTTAATGCACATAATTCACAAGGTCACATTTTGCTAATTTATTGGCCCTAAATACTTACGGGGAACCCGGGTGCTACATCCTCCCCCCCTTAAGGAGGATTTCGCCCCCGAAATCAGCCCGTTCGGAACAATTCAGGATAGCGGGTTTTCATCTCATCTTCGCGTTCCCATGTGGCTTCTTCTACTGACCGATTTCGCCACAGAACTTTCACTAGAGGAATTTCTTTGTTCCTAAGCCTCTTTGTCTCGTGCATCAATATTTCCACGGGGATTTCCTCATAACTCAGGTCTGGCTTCAAATGTTGGTGCAGTGAGTCGTTTATCAGCACGTGGCTTGAGTCAGCGATATACTTCCGCAACGTGGAAACATGGAATACATCGTGTACTTGCGACAACGATGCTGGTAGTTCTAGTTGGTATGCCACTTCACCAACTCTTTTTATTATCTTGAAGGGACCGATGTATCTCGGGCTTAGTTTTCCTTCCTTCCGAACCTTTTGACTCCCTTCATCGGTGATACTTTCACAAAGACCCAATCATTCACCTCGAATTCTAGCGGTCTACGTCTCCGATCCGCATAACTCTTCTGTCTACTCTGCGCCGTGCGCATTCTTTCTCGGATCATCGTGATAATTTCCGTCATTTCCCGTATCATGTCTGGGCCTAACATCGCCCGTTCACCTATTTCATCCCAATACAGTGGGGATCTGCACTTCCGTTCGTACAAGGCTTCATAAGGAGCCATCCCAATCGTGGCCTGGTAACTGTTGTTGTACGAGAATTCTACAAGTGGAAGGTACTTGCTCCAGTTGCCTTTGAAATCAAGTACACAGGCTCGTAGCATATCTTCCAGCGTTTGGATCGTCCGCTCGGATTGACCGTCCGTTTGCGGATGATATGCTGTGCTAAATGCCAATTTCGTCCCCATGGCCTTTTGTAAACTCGTCCAGAATTTAGATAGAAACCGTGAATCGCGGTCTGAAACTATCGTTAAGGGTGTCCCATGGAGTCTTACTATCTCTTGGATGTACAATTCTGCATACCGCTCCATGGTAAACGTTGTACTTATCGGCAGAAAATGGGCAGATTTCGTAAGTCGATCCACAATTACCCAAATTGCATCGTGTCCTTTCGCGTTCCTTGGCAATCCGCTCACGAAATCCATCGTTATATTGTCCCACTTCCACTCTGGAATGGGTAAAGGTTGCAGCGTCCCTGCCGGCCGCTGATGTTCTGCCTTAATTTGCTGGCAGGTGAGGCATTGGCTCACGAATGTTGCTACGTCCTTTTTCATTCCCGGCCACCAGTAGTTAATCCTTAGATCCCTATACAGCTTCGTAGCCCCTGGGTGTACCGAATACGGTGTAGTATGTGCTTCTGTCATTATAGCTCTGCGGAGGTCTATATTGTTCGGTACGTATAATCGATTCTTGTAATACAGGCTTGTGCCGTCCCGAAACACGAAGTCCGTCGTCGACTGTTCGATTTGCGCTTCCTTAGTTTTCAGGTAAAACTCGTCGTTTTCCTGTGCCATTTTGATCTGCTCCAATAGCGTTGGTTGCAGAGTCAGGGTTGCTAACTTCACCTCGACTTCTCCTAATGGTACGATCTCCACGTCGAGCCGTTGAAGTTCCGCGCTCACTGATTTCCGGCTTAGAGCATCAGCTACCATGTTCGCCTTACCTGGGTGGTAGTTAGTCACACAATCGTAGTCTTTCACCAATTCGAGCCACCGTCTCTGTCTCATATTGAGTTCCTTCTGGGTGAAGAAGTACTTTAAACTCTTGTAATCGGTGTATATTTCGCATCTTTCTCCATACAAGTAGTGCCTCCAAATCTTGAGAGCAAAGACTACAGCAGCAAGCTCCAAGTCGTGTGTAGGGTAGTTCTTTTCGTACTCATTTAGTTGTCGTGAGGCGTAAGCCACCACGTTACCGTTCTGCATCAGTACGCATCCTATCCCATTCTTCGAGGCGTCGCTATACACTGAGAACCCTCCTATTCCCGTGGGTATCGTCAACACTGGGGCTGTAGTAAGCCGCTTTTTCAGTTCTTGGAAGCTTCGCTCACACTCTTCGCTCCATTGGAAAGGTGTGTTCTTTCTGGTCAACTTTGTGAGTGTAGAGGCAATTTTCGAGAAATCTTTTATAAACTTCCGGTAGTAGCCTGCTAAGCCTAGGAAGCTCCGTACTTCCGTTACGTTGGTCGGCTGCGGCCAATCATTAATCGCTTCAATTTTGCTCGGGTCCACCGAGATTCCTGCTCCCGAGACGATGTGCCCCAAGAATGCTACCTGGTCCAGCCAGAATTCACACTTTTTGAACTTTGCATAGAGCTGCTTCTCCCTCAATACTCCTAGCACTATTCGTAGGTGTTGCTCGTGCTCCTCCTTCGTCTTGGAGTAGATAAGGATGTCATCTATGAATGCAATTACAAACTTGTCTAGATAGGCTTCGAACACCCGGTTCATTAGGTCCATGAAGGCCGCCGGTGCGTTCGTCAGTCCAAAGGGCATGACTAGAAATTCGAAATGCCCGTATCTGGTACTGAACGCCGTTTTGGGAACATCTTCCTTGCGGATTTTCAGTTGATGGTAGCCCGACCTCAAGTCGATCTTAGAAAATACTGTGGCGCCTCGTAATTGGTCGAAGAGGTCGTCTATTCGGGGTAGTGGATACTTATTCTTGATCGTCAACTTGTTAAGCTCCCTATAATCTATACACAGTCTCATCGAGCCATCCTTCTTTCGTACAAACAAGACTGGCGCTCCCCAGGGAGAAAAGCTGGTCTGAATGAGTCCTTTCTGTAGGAGTTCATCTATTTGTTCCTTCAACTCCTTTAATTCGGTTGGCGCTAATCGATATGGAGCCTTGGACACTGGTGCTGCTCCCGGCACCAGGTCAATCGTAAACTCAATTTCTCTGTCTGGGGGTAATCCCGGCAATTCTTCTGGAAATACATCTGGGAAATCCTTAATCACTGGTACGTCTTCGAGTTTCGTGGGGGTATTCTCTTCTGCCTTCAGCGCGAACACCAGGTATGCCTCGCATCCGGAATTGACTAATCGTTGAGCTTTTAAGGTTGATATCCTCGGAGTGCCTCTCCCCTTCATTGTTCCCTTGAAGGTGAAAGGTTCTTCCCCTTCTAAGCTAAACGTAACTACTTTACGGTTACAGTCTATCACTGCTCCGTATTTTGAGAGCCAGTCCATCCCGAGGATCACCTCGTAGTCGTCCATCGGGATGACTATCAGGTCTACAGGCAATTCTCTATTACCGATTAAGATTGGGCAATTTCTTAACATTTGGCTAGTCCTAGTTGGTGCCCCGCTTGGAATTGCTACGCGATACTCGTAATCTACTCGCTCAGGCGTTACCCCTAGTTTCATTACATATTTCACAGACGCAAACGAATGGGTCGCCCCGGAATCTACTAGAATGCACGTGGGAGTTTGATGGATCGGTAGGGTACCTGTTACCACCTCCGGGTTGTTTTCTGCTTCCTCGGAAGTGATGGTGTACACCCGAGCTGGCACCATCTGAGGTCCTGCCTGGCTCCCGATCTGATTCCCCGAAGCACCCTCCGGGCACTGTCTCACAAAGTGGCCCGGCTTTCCACATCTAAAGCAGGTGTTGACTTGCGTGTTGCAGTTCCCATAGTGCCTTTTCCCACACCTCTGGCAATATGGGCCCTGCGCTGCTCCCTGGTTCTGGTTTGGATTCGGGGGTCTGTTCATCGTCCCCTGAGGCTGTTGAGGAGGCCTGTTCTGGAATTTCTTCTTGCCCCCTTTAAGCACGAACTGCCGTTTCTGGTCTCCTCCGCTCCATTGCGCTCCTTGCATTTGCGCGAACTTGCGTTTGGCCTCTTGTGCCTTTAAGATCCTGGCTTCCGCCTGTTCAGCAACCATAGCTCTCTCTGCTACTTGAGAGTAAGTAGTTCCCTGAATTCCCGCCATGCTCACATCCCTGTAGAGCTCGGGCTTCAACCCTTCCAGAAAGCGTTCGACCTTAAGAGCTTCCGTGCTGATCATGTGAGCAGCGAACCTGGACAGCTGCTCAAACTTCCTTATGTACTCGGCCACCGTCATAGACCCCTGCCTTAGGTTAATGAATTCATTCAGGCGCTGTGCTCGAACCGGGGCGGTGAGGTACTTGCCCCTGAACAACTCTTTGAACCTTTCCCAGTTCATTGTAGCGGGGTTCTCCAACACCATGATGGTGTCCCACCAGTGTCCTGCGCTCCCTCGTAGTAGGAACGCAGCACAGAGGGCCTTTTCCGCCTCCGGAACCCTGCTATAGACGAACATGCTCTCGAGAGTCCTCAACCAGTCCTCAGCTGCTGTCGAGTCAGCTGTGTCTTCGAAGGTCGGTGGGTTCAACCTCCTAAATCGTTCTCCCACCATCTCGGTCCTTTCTGCCTGAGTTGGTCCAGTATTAGCAGCATTTTGTTGGATCAGTTGTTGGATCTGCGTCGACTGCTGGCGGACTAGTTCCGTCAGTTGGAAGATCGTCGCGTCCCGATTGTCGGGAGGGGCCGTGTTTCCCCTGTTCTGGTCGTCGCCACCACTCGACTCACCTCTCGTTCTTACCATCTCCTATCCCTATCCTGATTGTCCTAGGCCAATAAATTATGCAACATATAGATCCACATAAACTTAACACTTACTTGCAAGGCCGCTTCCGCTCTTTTGGGTGTGTGTGTGTGGACAGTCTACAGAACCTGTGACCGAAGCTCTGATACCACCCTGTGTCGCTTATACCCTCAGGTCGCACCCTCCAGGTCGCACCTTACCGCCACGGGCCATGCCCAAATCCTATCCCTAGGATATCAATATATATATATCTACAATAATAGTACGACGACGCTAAAACGCCGCCCTAGTAGCATAGTAGACAGCCCCTGACTCAACTACGAGTCGACACACTTGCCCACATCGGCAAGTCCTCGTCGCGTACAAGCGACACATCATTACGCACACTCAATCCCACGACCCTCCCTCACGAGTTCGTGTGTGCACGTGAGTATGCATATGCAGATGCAGGTAAATGCAACATAGACTTACCACATTTAAATACTTCAATCAATTCACGAATTCATAAAACCACGTAGGCACGCAATCTCGCAATTTAGGCACGTAAAACAAGTTGTGTGTCGTAGTTGGATTTCTACTTACCTGGCGTCCGTAGACTAACTGCCACCTGCCCCGGCGAATTTCCTAAGTCCAAACCTTAGGCAATAAACAATGGTATCAGTACTCCGTCCAATTACTTGGCTAGGTGATTCGCTAATTTTTAATGCTTCGAACTAATTTTCGACTTTAAACTATTTGCTAGCCGGTCTAGTGAAATTTCTAAAATCTCATCCTTTAACCCTGCCCAGGCTATAAAGTCAGTCCATAAATTATTTTAAATCAACTATATAATTTTCGTTCCAAAATTCTATCGAATGCGACGTCTACCTATACCGAAAATTGGCCCTAAGGACACCGATAGGCAAATTATGATCGGGCGTTGAAAGAGCCTATGCTCATTGGAATCGGAGTATTTTTCTTATTAAATTTTTTTTTTTTTTTATAACTTAAATCGTTTTAATCCAAGGGGTTCAATTCGTGGAGTTGATTTGCGAAGTGTTTGAGTTCGCAAATCCTTTGGATTCGTAAACTCGCTTCGCCAACTAGGACCCGCAAAATGCATGAGGATTCGCAAAAATGGGTTCGCAAGGTGCAGAGGATTCGCAAAATGCCGAGTTCGCAAACCTCGGTCGGCCCGCAAAGTTGGTGAGTTCGCAATGTTAGTTCGCGACCTATGTGGGCTCGCAAACTTCTAAGGGTTCGCAAAGTCCTCCATTCGCAATCCTTGTGGGGCTCGCAAAGCATGGAGTTCGCAAAGTATAATGAGCCCGCAAAATGACTTGGATGCGAAAACTCCGGACCCGCGAAGTGCTTTGGACCCGCAAAGTCTTCAATTCGCCAAGTAGGGTTCGCAATCTTCATGCCACCACGGGTTCGCAAACCTCCTTAGCCCGCAAACCTCCATGGATTCGCAAAGTGGCTTGGAGTTCGCTAAGTGCTTTCCATTCGCAAAGTGGAGCCCGCAAAGTGGCCCGCGGTTTGTCCTTGAGTCCGCAAGGTGCTCGATTCGCGAAGTGAGTTCGCGAATCTGAGTTCGCAGAGTTTGTACTTCGCAAACTCAATCCTAAACAAACACCATCTAATCCGCGATAGGCTAGTTATGAAGATCAAAAAGGTGACTTTTCAAGAACTCGTTTGAAGGTGGTATGAACTCCTTAAACCCTAATGTCCAGGCTTAACAGAAATGCTAGTCTAAACTTAACCTTTCGTGCCTAATAATCCATAGACGTGTTATTACACAACTAAGATTACTAAATCAAAGTTAGGACGCTTCTTGGGGGTTAAAACCTCATAATCCCTAGAAATTAACATTCTCGTGTTTAAAATTCTCAAAGTATACAAAAGTCAGGGTGAGAAACTTACAATACTTCCAAGCTTTTCGTTAGTTTAGTTCGGCTCCTTCTCCTTCTCCTTTCTTTGTCAAGGGATGGTGATTTCTTTTCTAATGGGAGCTTAGCATTCGAAAGTTTTGGGCAATTATTAAGTCAACAAAGGTGTGATGATGGGACATGTGTTAGACGAAAATATCCCTCCATTTAGGGAACTTTGCTTACCAAGTTTGGTCTAAGTCACAATTGGGCCTAGTTTTTAAATCTAGCCCACTAAAAATTGTAGCCTATTTTTCGAAAATTGTTAAACAAATTAAGGGTCACTTAGCGCCACTTAAACGCACCCCATTTCATAAAACACGAAGCTGCACTTAAGTCATATTGAGCACGTGAATCACGTTTATGCACATAATTCACCTTAATGCACATAATTCACAAGGTCACATTTTGCTAATTTATTGGCCCTAAATACTTACGGGGAACCCGGGTGCTACAAAGGGGGTACCCAATCTTGTATGAAACAAAAGCGTCGATGCAAGCATACTCGATCTGAGCGAGGCTAAGAATTCTATTCACCCAATTGCTCAATGTCACGCGCTTCGCTTGCTCATCACCATACCACAAAGCACTTGACCAAGTTCTTTCAATCCTGGTCCTCGGAAATGCCCCGGTGGCCAACGTGCTTTTGCGACAGATGCCACATCGACGAAATTCCCCGAATTATACAATGCGTAGTCACGGATGAGCTTGGCCATGCCTTCGCCAACCGCAACGCCAACGAAGGTCATGTTAGGGTTCAACATGAAATCTTTGAGGGTTCTACCGATTTCGTCCAGATTAGCAAGCTGAATAAATATGCATTTACAGTCGATGCACAATTGCAGAGTGGTTGCTTTGTGGACTGCGCCACGGGTCCAAACCGGCCGGCACTCGATGTCGAGGCCAACCAGTGTGGGGCTTGTAACGTCAATTTCTTCAATCCATTTGTTCACACTGCTCGCGCTAGTCACGGTGGTCACAATGATCGTATTGCAGAATTCTACACCGTATATCCTCGTGGTTGTTCCAGTTGGTATTCTCGATACCCTATCTATTTTTTTATTTGGTACCTTCCACTATAGGTTTCTACAGTTGGTGTTTTATAGCACAATTGTAGGGAAACAAAGAGGCATGTCGCAGGCGACCTTTCAGAGCAGTTGTTAATGATGTGGGGGCGTGACTCTTCGAATGCATTCGCTAACATGTATTAATACATGCATTTTACTAAAATGTGATTTCAATGAGTAGGAATTCAAACAGTCATATCATTTACTGCAATACGTTATGACACAATAAGATAATTCAATAATCAGCATATTGCATTAGAATAATAGGGAAATACATTCAACACGTGAAACTTCACATAGTTACGTTAAACCGGCACATCGTATTAAAATGAAGCAAAGATGCCCAGCATAATGCTTCACATAATAGCGTTACACTGATTGTATTAAGAAGATGCGGATTGTTCAACATCTCATGACACAATGAAATAATTTGTATGGTTATTATTGCAACACACAGCGCAACCAGCATATTGTATTAGAATATTAAGCAAAGTTCACACGAAACTCTGTCTGACCTAATAGATGTAGGATACTTATACCCAAGACCATATTAAAAATTGGATCATCTAGTCACCTAATTTAACAACACAGCGAGAATGCATGTACTTCTCACTAAATTCTATAATGTTGCGTGCCATTGTCATGAAGGTGCTAAACATTCAATACGTTATGGCACAATCAGATAATTACATAATCAGCATATTGCATTAGAATAATAAGGAAAAGCATTCACCACGTGAAACTTCAGATAATAACGTTACACTGATTGTATTACGAAGGTGCGGAATGCTCAACACCTGATGACACGATGAGATAATTTCTTGTGGTTATTATTGCACACACATAGGGAAACCGGCACATCGTATTAAAACGTTAAGCAAGGATGCCCATCACATAAAACAATTTACGAGCTAATAGATGTAGGAAACTTATAGTCAAGTCCATATGGAAATCATATATAGCCAAAACATTGTCGCCCACCACGTGATAAATTAAAATTAGGATCATCCGGTCGCTTAATTTAACAATGCAGCGGAACTGCATGCAGCTCGCACTCAGTTTATCTTGCATAGGATTGTCATGAAGGTGCTAAACATTCAATACTTTATGTCAGGATGAGATAACTCCATAATGATACTATTGCACGCATACAGCGCAATAAGCATACTGCATTAGAATAGTAAGGGAATTTATGCAAGACGTGAAACTTCACACAATAGCGTTACACTGATTGTATTAAGAAGATGCGGATTGTTCAACATCTCATGACACAATGAGATAATTTAATATGGTTATTATTGCACATACATAGCACGACCAGCATATCATATTAGAACATCAAGCAAGGATGACCAACATATGAAACAACTTATGAGTTAATGAAAGTAGGAACTTATAACCAAGACCAGACGGAAACCATAGATAGCCAAAACACAAATCAAATATAATAATTGAAGTAGAACTTTCCAAACAAAACACAACAACCTCATTCTGCGCTCGACTTTCGACGCTTGTAAGTGCCGCGTCCACCAGCAGGAGCGAGGGGTTTTTTTTGGCTTAACTTCACAGAATTATCCTGCTTCGGCATTCCATGTGAGGCCCTATCGGAGCTCCCAACTGAAGGAATGTAATCAAGGCCATCTTGCGCAGAAGTCATGTCATCAACAATCGGTTCAACGGCTTGCTTATCATTGTCCTCACAAGCTTCAACTACATCAGGCTCGATACGGCTGCCGTACACACCACAGGTAGCAAGGGTGGTACCATTGAGAGTTGTCTCTTGTGCATCCCCACAATTTTTCAAAACACCATCAAGTGCATCATCCTGACAACACATGATAAGAATTGATATCGAAAATATTAATTCTGTATGAATATACAAAAAAGTTACCTAACTTTCAGCGGCCACAACCTTTTTCACCTGCTCTATCATACAGGACACACCGAAGCTATGAAACATGCTTCGGAATTTGAAAGGTTTAACTTTTACGTAGAACAAAAAAGTTCGTCTGACCAAATTTTGTATGCACTTTGGTCTCGCATCATAACCAAAGCTACCCTTGAGGCTATCACCAGGCTACAAAATATACATGCATATGTAACGAATGGAGCGAGGATGAAATTTAGGACACTCATAGAAAATAATTAACATCTACATAAGCTGACCGATGAGTTGACTATTTCCTCAGCAGTGGTGTTTGTGTACTTCCTACCAGGTCCATCATCAACGATTACTTCAATTCGAAAACTACAACGGAACACCATGCGAAAATGAACAAAGAGACAAAGATACAGCCAAAATAAGAAATAGTAATGTAAGGCTGCACGTTCTGCATATCGTAGAATTCCAACAGCTTTCGGATTGACACATTTGTTGCAATTCAGCGCCGATACTGATTTTTCTAACTTGCTCGAACACCTAGAACAGGATATATAATGCCAACCGCTCCTAGACAATACCTCAGCAATCTTAGCAATGCATGCAAATTCCTTCACCTGGAAAAATTCAAGCTTTAAATCAACCAATGAAAGCTAAAAACAACACTGTTGACGATTCTCAAGGAACCTGCACTGTATACCTGCTCCGTTTCCCGATGCAAGAAATCGTGTATGTCAGAAACACGGCAAGGTGTCAAATCAGCATTCCTTTCTCCTATTGACACCGAAATTGGCCTATCAAATGCATTCATCCTGCACAATAATGTAATAATACGTTCAGTTTGCATATAGTGTCAGAAAATGCTAAAAATAATAAAGGCACCTATTCCTGAACTCGCATACAAGGTCAACCTCGTAGTTTACGTCAACTTCGATGAAGCTGTAGTGTTTAAGTGAAGATTTCTGCATAATTATATATAAGTAGAGTAGAAAACAACGATAATAATAAACACGCTTAACCCAAAACATGAATGAACAGGATAAACGTCCAATGCAGCCGTGCTTATATGTATTTCTCCATGCAAAATGCATGAGTATTGCAATTTCATGAAAGCATATATTTTTTCCCGGCATGGAACCGTCGGGGAAGAATGCTATACCGCCAAATATTTTCGGGTTAATACTTGTGACCACAACAATTGTATTCTGGGCAACTGAAGGCCGGACCGCATTGCAAAAGTCCGATGCCTTTTCGTCCCAGATCTTAACGGAGACGTCCACAAATCTACAAAAGAAAAACATTTTTATGTGATATTGCATGAAAGGCAGTTTTGAGAACGTGAAGCGATCAAGCATGGAACCACGCATACCCATCCAGAACAACACGCATCACAACTCGTCTAGCACTACCACTGCTTCCTTGTTCCGGCTCCACAACACGAGACAGCAACCCAATCACATCTGAGATGGAAAAGCGGCCACTCACTCGCAAATCTTGGATAGATATATCATCCGCAACTACAATACTGAGGCATAAAATGGCAGACAACTAAAAGACAAGGACATACCAGGTAGGTCCCGATTGTTGCCAGCTAACTTTAGCAATGCTTCGTAGGAACGGAATCGAAATTTATCAAGTCCTATAGAGCAAGACTCCTCACAAACCTCTTCCATGGTCCTACGGTCGGTGAACTTTAGCATGTATCGATGGTCAGTCATGTGATACATCGTAGGCGCATTGACAACTTCAAAATCAGATATTGAAAAAACACGTCCATCCTTAAAAAAGCCGTCAAAACAACAGCCCTCTGAACATGGATGGAAGCCTGCATCAACGTATCCTGACATTGCAAAAGAGAGGAAAAATTTATTAATACACATTTCCGCAAGACAACCAGCAAGAATTGCTGCAAATCACCTTTTCATCCAACAGCATAAGATCGACACTCATGGGCTCCCCATTTTTCTTCAACTTCCTTGCCGTCCATGAACGGAGCAGCCGAACAACAACAATTTTTCCTGTCACATCTCGGCTTTAGCTCATCAAGAACATTCTGGTTTATCAAATCTTCCATGGCGGCCAAGCTGTGAGGCTGTAAGGCTAGCAGATCAACACGTTATATAGAGATCTAGTAAAGGACATGTAAAAGTGATGGACACCATTTGTTTCCGGGGACCATAAATGCAAAAGGAAATGTTTCTTATTCATTGATTATTTAAGATATGCACTACGCGAAGATACAGTTAATGAGGGAAAAAATTGCATTGAATACACAAACGAACGACTGTTGGAATGCCTTCCTCAAAGTAGAC
The DNA here is from genome assembly GCA_027422505.1 of Craterostigma plantagineum. NCBI lineage: Eukaryota > Viridiplantae > Streptophyta > Magnoliopsida > Lamiales > Linderniaceae > Craterostigma > Craterostigma plantagineum. The sequence goes on along the minus strand of JAPQWV010001177.1, from coordinate 63,441 downwards.
TCTTGCAAAAACATCGTATTCCGATGCCATAAATGTATAAATATAGAGGCGTACAATGAATTTCACAGAGACTCACTAAATTTCACTGTAGCATCGCAAACCTCTTCGATTACTCTCTACAAAAATACTAAAACATCATTGAATACGACACAAGACTCATGACCATTGGGATGCCGTTCTGCTCAAAAAATGAATAAAATCAACCAGAGCATGGCACGTCAGCATTTCAAAACTCGACAGCAGCTCAACAGTCAAATTCAATGGACCTGGACACACGAAAATAATTCCGAAAATAAATAAAATACTTTGCTGCACACTGATAGTATATTGGTCTATAAAATGGAATATGAAAATTCACTTAAGGGACTGGGCCTTAAAATGGAGGCTCCAAAATATGCCCAATTGAAGCCCTGTGCAACGGCCCTACGTAGGGGCTTGGGGGGTCCAGTGAATCCCCGCCATCGGGATGAACAAGAATATATATATATTTATATATATATATATCTTATATTAGAATAGAAATATAGGTCTCACCATAGTGCACCACATGTCCCTTTCCTTTAAATAAAATTATTATTATTTGGATTTAATATATTAATCGATATAAATAACCGACCCCACCCATCCACCCACGATGTCCTCTTTTGAAAGGAAATCTCCGTATACATGAATTAATTCCTAATTTCTGCCATAGATAAATAGGAACTGCACCCGTTTTCGGCACCTTCTCCTCACCCTCCCCTCCAGATAAATCGACGATGGAAGAAGATAAATCAATCGGTCAATTTGTCGAACCGAAATCCTCCCCTGTCTCTTCAGCCAAACCATGCTTCCCAGAAGGTCCCCTATTTTAAAAATATATTAAATAATAAAATAAAAATAAAACGAAACCTCGAACGTTAATCAAAACATCAAAAGTTGAAGAAACCTCCAACCAATACACGTAACGATAGATCTAAGTTAGAATTGTCCGATTCATCTTTGAGACCCTAACCTATGCATTCATAAATCCAATTCCTTGATTCCAACAAATCGTGGGAGGAATAAGGTAATAATTTATCAAATAACTAATGATCAGACTCAATGAAATCCACCCTAACGGTTGATTTGCTTCGAAGCCTAAACTTGGGTGTTTGCAGAGTCAGATATGAATTTGAGAGGTGATTTTGTCCATTTATTATTATTATCTTCAGCATTTTTATTTCTTCACGGAGGTTCGTTGATTTTGGCATTTTCTTGGTATTAAGTTTAACGGGGGGATTAATTGAATGTACATGTGAATTCTATAGCATATTTTACTATAATTTTATGTATCCTGATGGGATTAGAGTTTTCTGTTCAGCAAATCCTAGTTAGGAATTGTTACTCCGGTTTTCACCCCTAACGCGGCAAAATACACGACTGGGTATAACAAACTAAACTACCCCGCACCCCAATTAGAATGTCCCGACAATAATACAGCGCCCGAAGCGCAAGACATGGCCCTTTGGGCAAGGGATCCCGAACTGGCCTAGGGCAGCATGCCGGAAGGGAAGAAACGTCTGGGGACTGGACCGAAGCCGCATATGACGCTCCTCGGGGCGGATCTGTGGAAGCCTCCACGAGGAAAACCTCAAAGCCCGACTGGAATTGGGCCAGACGCCCCTCGGGTGATTCCAACCCCTGGTCCCCTCGAGTACCCCTGCAGTCAGTAAGACTTCGGCGCATAGGGAGAAGGGCCCGAGGTCCTTTTGAGGGCAGAACCTGACGCCCGAAGGTGGAATCACATGCAAAGGGTCCGAAGCCTCGGGGAGGCCATGCCACGGGCCAAGAACGTGGTAGCACCCCACTTCCGCACGCGCGCGATCAACCCAACGTGGGAAAACCACTCGGAATTAGAAACGCAAGCGCAAAAAATGGAAGAACCGCCAAGGGATGCCAAACGTGAGGGTAACTGCCAAAGGCCAAGCGCATTCCCCCAAGGTGCTATACATACTGTCAGAACCATTCAGTGCCAGGTACGTTTTCTGAGAATACACCGTTACTCTGCCATTTTTACACTGCACTTTTTTCATAACACTACCTTAAAACGGAACTACCCTCTTGACTAAGGCAGAGGGAGAACGAACTCCCAAAATTCACCTTGTCCAACAGTTCTCAGCAAGACGCACGGCGGAAATCAGACGGGGAAGAGCTCGTTAGTATATTTTTGCGGTAGGTCAATTTTCAACGGCATCAATTTGGCGCCGTCTGTGGGAAACTCTAGTTTCTCTCTAGTAGAAATTTAATATGGTGACTGTCGAAAACGATCAAGCACCGCCAAATGATAATGGGCCGACCATGTCTGACCTCGCTGTTATGATGGCTGCGATGATGCAAGAAATGAGGAGGATGAGAGCAGACATCAAAGTACTCATGGCGGAAAGGAATCGAGAAAACCGTCAACCTGGACTGAATGGAAGAGAAAACCGTCAACCTGGACTGAATAGAAGAGAAAATCGCCAAACCAGGCCAAACGAAGAAGAGAATCGCCGGCCTGGGCCAAATGGGGAACATGATGCATCATCTAACGCAGTCGAGCAAGAAGACGAAAATCGAACATTAGCTTCAGAATTTAGGGAGGTAGGCGAGAATAAAAGGAGACGCGCTGAACAACGAGCAGCCGAACTGGAAGACCTGAGGGAGGAGATCCGCAAACTCAAAGACTTAGCCAATCCGCCAGAAGCGCCACTGGTTCCCCGAGCATCGCCATTCTCGCCCGACGTATTGGCAGCCCCCCTGCCGGGACACTTCCGCACCTTCAAAATGGGGAAGTATGACGGAATCGGGCCCCCCGAAGACCACCTCACCGCTTTCGAAGGAAACGCGGTATTGTATCAGCTGAGCGACGCCGTCAAATGTCGCCTTTTCGTCACGACACTAACCAAGGGAGCCCAGCAGTGGTTTGCACTATTACCCCCAGGACAGATTAAAAGTTTCCAAGACCTCACTAGCCACTTCCTGAAGCATTTCTCGAGCAGCCGGAGGCGCCCATCCTCAGCCGTAAAGTTACTGAAAATATGGCAAGTCGAGGAAGAAAGCCTGCGAGACTATCTCCGGCGTTTCAACCAAATAAAGATGGAAGTACCCAACGCTGCGCCCGAACTACTCACTGTAGCATTTCACCACGGTCTCCGGAACGAGGAGTTGTTCAGATCCCTAGTAAAGAAGTACCCGACGACAGTGGAAGAATTAGTGTCCCGAGTGGAGAAGTATGCTCGAGTGGAAGAATCCCACGCCAGAGAACCTGAGTATAAAAAGCACAAAAGCCCTACGCGAGATCGAAAAAGAAGTCCGCCTAGGGACCAGGGCCACAGGCCTCTCACTCGAAGAGACGATCGTCCCGTGCCGGCCCCAACCATGCCTTGGGCAAACTATCCTAGGCTACGGGTCAACAAGGTTCGGGCACTGGAAATATGCTATGAGTACACTTCCTTCGCAGGCCTCCTTATATCGACAACAACCCTAGAAGGTCGATATCCGACACCTACTGCAACTACCATCACGAATACGGACACACGACAGAATGATGTTTCCAATTAGGTCGGGAGCTGGACAAGCTAATTGCGTCAAATCCCGAGGCGCAAGCGAAACTGACGGGAGGGGAAAGCGGATTTGGCGGATTCGGGACCAAACCTCGATACCCCGAGATCGGGAACCGTCCCAACACCCAACTAGAACATCAAGCCCCCGACCATAGGGAAAGACCAAGGAAAACACCTGAGAGAGAGGAAAGATGTAGAATATCAATTTTAATTGTACTTTGATTCATTACATGTCTTCGTAGATAGGGGCTTTATTTGTATTAGTCCTTAGATTAGGACTAGTTTGGTATTTATACCAAGTTTGTTTGGTATAAATAGTTATACAAACATTGAGCTTAATACAGAAAATTAGAGAATCAATCCGAAAGGCTGTCGAATTCAATTCTAGAGAGAGAAACTCAGAACTCATCCTCTCACTAAAGGAATTCTCTCTCGTGTTCTTCATTGAAGGTTTTCGATCGAATTTCAATGTTCAATAATTCTAATTGATTTCCTTAGAATTCATGTCTAGGATTGATTGAGTTGAGAAACGGGGACCTAACAATTGGTATCAGAGCAGATTCGTTCTGTTTTGAATCGAAATTGTTACAATTTGGATCGATTTTTACATTCTGGAACTGTTCACGCGAAGAACAGTTTTGGCCCGAAATAATTTTTCGATCTGAATTGCCTAATTCTGTGCGTATATGATTTGATCTGATGTTTCTGTGCTTGTTCTAGCAATAAAAATCAATGGCGATTAGATTCGTAGCAGTTTGAACATCAATTTAGCAGAATAGATCAGATTTGAATAGTTACTGTTCGCGCGAAGAACGAACTTGAACACAGTTTGATTTTGATTAAAATTGACATATTTTGCTTCATAATGTGTTTAATTATCTGTTCGTGCGAATCAAACATCTGATTACGAGCAGAAACCTGCGATTTCATAGTCTAATTCTTCGTTTTTTGTTGAATCAGGGTTAATTAGGGTTCTGATTTTATTCGCGGGACTTCAATTTTTCTCGCTAAAGTTTTTGATCGCAGAAATTTCTCGACCGCAAAACTCCGCGCGAAAATTTTATCGATCAGAGCACTAAGTCAGCGATAAAACCGTCCTTACTGAGAAAGATTTTAGTAGAAATTTTTTCGAGCGTTACTTAGCGAAAAACTTTTTCGTCGAAGATCTATTTTGACCTTTGCGCTCGCAAAACTACCGTCGATATTTTTTGGTCAAACTAATACAGTTTGACCAAGCGAAAATTACTTACGATCGAAAAACTTTTGCAGTCAACGGATTTATTCTGACTAAGCAAGAAACCTACTTTAAGTACTGTTTCTTGCGATCGAAATAAATTCACGATTGAAAGATTTTTATCGATCGAAAGTTTTTGAACAAATTTTTCTCGCTCGTAAAGTTTCTCGCTGACACACTTTCTCGCACGAGAACAGTAACATACCTTTTAATCTCGACCGAATTATTTTCGACAGTAAAATAATTCTCGACTGCTTTAATATCAAATGGTACTAACGAATTTGCTACTTGTGAAGCACACAACATCATTCAAATCCATCAAAACAACAAATGAAGATCCTTCGTCAACAAAAAAAAGGGAAAGAAGAGATGGATGCATACTCGCTAGGAAACGACAATCGTCCGCCGATCTTGCAACGCGGTGAGTATACGGTCTGGAGAAGCCACTTCCTAAACTTCATAGCTCTAAAAGATCAAGCCGAAAATTTATTGCAGTGACTTGAAGAGGGACCTGCAAAGTTCTGGGTCAATGTAGCCGGTGATGACACGGTTACTCCTCAAATTCCCGCTACTAGGCGACTAAAGGAACCTAGGGAATACACCATTGAGGAAAGGGCCCGTGCTAAGGCAGATCTAATAGCCAAGAACATACTCATGCAAGGCATCCCTAACGACATCTATAGACAGATAGACAGCCTCCCAACGGCTAAGGGAATGTGGAATGAGGTGCATAGGATGATGCAAAGGACGGAAGTATGCATCAAGGCCAAAAAGGCGAATATTCTCACTGCTTATGACTCCTTCAAAGCTAAGCCGGAGGAGAGCCTCTATGATGCATACCAAAGATACCTCACTCTTCTCAACGGGATGAGGAAGATAGAAATCTCGAAAACAAACATGGAAACAAATATCAGATTTCTATCCTCTCTACCCTCGGACTGGAAAAAGATATCCACTCAACTTAGACAAAACAAAGATCTGGAGGAGTTGGATATCCATGCAGTATTTGATAATCTCGCCCAACACGAGGAAGATGTTTGCGAGACTCAGAGAGAGCAGAAGGGAAAGCAGGTTGACAACACCGTTGCTCTAGTGTCAGAGAAGCACGGAACAAAGCCTCGCAAAGAGAAGATCGTTAGGCCTCCCTCATCATCCGAGTCAGAAGAAAATTCAGAATCAGACGCCGAGCCAAGCAGGAGGGCACTGGGGAAATAGTTGGCGTTAATCGGAAAGATGATGAGCAAGAAATACTTCAAGAAGAAGTCCTCATCCTCGGCCAACAGACTTCGGACCTCAAGCTCTAAGAACATGGAACATGCATCAGAGAGCTCCGAAGTCAAGAACACTAAAGAGCCCAACAAGTGCTTCAACTGTGGCAAGCCTGGTCATTTTGCCAAAGAATGCACTCTTCCCAAGAAAAGAGATGCTAATTACTACTCCAAGAAGCTTCAACTCACGAAGCAGAAGAAAGCAGGTGTAGCCCTCATGGCAGAGCAGGACCACTGGCTTGAAGACACGTCTAGTTCTGGAGACGAGAATCTTGCCCTCATGGCACGCCTTGATAACGACAGTGACGCCGAAACATCCAATCAAACGGACGAAGATGACGCATCCACCTCATCCCAAGAGGTAGACTCTTCTTCCACATTATTGACCATGTAGAATCATATCAAAAACAATATGCTAACATGAAACGTGAGCAGAAAAGTATTAAGGAAGTAGAGGATAAACTTTCGAGGTCTCAGGAGACGATAAATAGTCTCGAATAAGAACTTAGAAGCTCTAGTGCTAAAATAGAAGAACTTACTAAGAGTATACATTCTAGAGAGACTAGTCAACCTCAAATAGGACAGCATAGTGAAAAGATTAAGGAGTTAAAAGATAGGCTAGCAAATAACTACAATGCTTGGTTAGGAATCTCAATGAGAAAGCCACCCTAAATTGTAGGATAACCGAAGCTACCACTAAGATCACCAACTTAAAAGCTCAATTAGAAATATCTAATACTAAGGTTAGTGAGCTTAGTAAAGATCTAGATGCCTGTCAAGCCGCTAAACTGACGGTAGAAAATAATTATGCTCTCCTAGGCGAGGAACGTAAGAAGTTATATGTGAAAATTAAGAAATTGGATGATCTTCTTACGCGTAGGGGACAATCAGAACAGAAGATATTTTTAAACCAGCCCAAGGATATAGAGTTCTATAATCCTATAGAAGGCATAGGTTTCACTAACCCACGTGTTCTACGGAAGAAAGAAATATATGATATTAAGAACATGGGTTTAGGAGTAACCTCTCTTAGGGATTTTACTAAAGCGACAGAATAAAGTACTTTAGATTCATCCAAGAGAAGAGCCTCACATGGGCCTGAAATCTCCTTTGACTACACATAACTAAATGAAAGAGACAGAAATATGAAACCATCTTTAACACCTGTCGGTGATTTAGTTCAAGTTCTACCTCCTGAATCTCAAGCACACTACGAGGAAGTCAAAGACGTTCATTATAAAAATTCTCTCTACAAACCTCTTATAATCAAACAGATAGAGGAATCTCAAGCAAACTTAGATAAAGAAGAGAGAATTTCGAAGCTGAAAAGAAGAAGTTCTTAAAAGAGATGGAAAATCTCAAAGCTTCCTCATCCTCTCAAACTACCTCTCAAGCTATTATGAAAAGAGTGAAGATCGAAAAATCACCTTCGAAAGATCAAAATTGCATTGACAATTCTGTTAAGAGTGCTAAGACTAAATCTAGTTTACCTACGTCTATAGGGAGCGTAGGGCAACACTAGAACCGAAGGCGAGAGTGTCTAGTATTAAGAAGGAGCTGGTAGCCTTGAGTATGACTAAAAATGTTACTCCTTCCGTACAAATAAATGACACTCGTAGAAATAAAAGAGCCATTTCTTCGCTTTGAATAATTGCTTCTACATATACTCTTCAGCCCATCACCTTTAGAAGCAACAACTACGAAATAGGCTCTACCTCACAAATTAAAAATAATCATTCTGAAACAAATGCCACTAAGAAAGCCCGAAGGAAACAAGATCCAGCCATAAAGAAAGCTTATGGCGCTGTCTATGCATGTACTCACCTAAGGTATCCCGTAAAGATTGAGTCCCCCAAGCACCTTAGGAGATTATCAAAAGAAAAGATCTTTTCATCAGTCAAGCCTACCAAAGCATTTGTACGTGCTGAAATTAACTTTCCCTGCAAGGTTCAACCCAAATGGGTTCCTAAATCTCCGTCTAGGACGACAAAAGCCGAAAAGGCCAAGTCACCTAAAGAGGCAACACCCAAACCCACTTCTCCGAAAGTGACATGGGTTATTAAAAACTCCCTCAAGTAATAATTTGGGAATCTTATCTGAACCTAAAACTAAATCTGCTAATCTGAGAGGACCCATGCTTAAGTGGGTACCTAAAGCTCTCTAACTTGTTTTTGCAGATCCATCATGTGTGGTACCTCGACTCTGGTTGCTCCACACACATGACTGGAAAACAAGAGCTGCTGAGCAACTACAAAGACCAACCAAACGACAAAGTCAGATTCGGAAACAATGACTCAGCTCCCATTCTTGGATGTGGGGATATCATTTTGGGAAAATCTGACGATAAAAGATGTCTCTTACGTAGAAGGACTCCGCCATAACTTGTTCAGCATAGGCCAATTCTGCGATAAAGGATTTCAAGTGGTCTTTCATGCTGACCGGTGCAGAATTTTGGACAGTCTGGACACAGAACTCCTCTACGGACTTCGGAAATCAAATCTTTACACGATCAACCTGACATCTGTGCGTCCCTCGACAGCTGTATGCCTCATCTCTCGGACTGTGATTCAGAGGAACAGCTTATGGCATCAACGAATGTCTCATCTGAATATGAAAGCTCTCCAACGCGTCTCTACGAAAAAGTTGGTTCACGGTCATCCAACCATACTACTACAAACGGAGCATCAATGTTCGGCATGTCAATTAGGAAAAATGAAGCGAGCGTCTCATCATGTCATGTAAATTGCGTCAACCTCTCGTCCATTGGAACAATCCACATGGACCTCTGTGGGCCGATGCAGACACAAAGTATCCATGGACGCAAGTACGTGCTAGTGATCGTCGATGACTTCTCTCGCTACACTTGGACAAAGTTCCTCCGAACCAACGATGAGACAAGGGACTTGATTATCAACTTTGTGAACACAACTCAGAATCTGCTGCAACAGACTATTCAAGTTATTCGAACAGACAACGGCACTGAGTTCAAGAATGAATATCTCAGTGAGTTTTATCAGAAACTTGGAATTAGTCAACAATTCTCTGCCGCAAAAACACCTCAACAAAATGGGGTCGTTGAAAGGAAAAACAGAACCCTAGTGGAAGCCGCTCGTACAATACTGATCCATTCCGGCCTTCCACACTTTCTTTGGGCTGAAGCAGTAAATACCGCTTGTTTACCCAAAACAGGACGGTGGTTCACAAACGGTTCAACAAGACTCCGTACGAGATTGTAAATAAGAGAGTACCCAAAATCTCATTCTTTAACGTCTTCGGGTGCAAGTGCTTTGTGGCGAACGACAGATAGCAACGTGCAAAGTTCAACCCTAAAGCATTTGAAGCAACTTTCGTCGGGTATTCTTCAACATCAAAAGCGTATAGAGTATACATCAAGTCCAACCACACGATTAAGGAAAGCTATAACGTCACTTTTCACGAAGTGAACGAGATGGCTTCTGAACAAAACAGTTCAGGACCCGTGCTCAACTTGTTGGCCTCTGAAGACAACATCTCAGAACCTGTATTCACAGGTGTGTTGGCATAAAACCAACAGGAGATGGCAACAACTCAGCAATCACTGCCAGACGAAGCTCTAAGACTTGTGTTAGAAGACTTGGATTCCCTCTTTGAGACTCTACATCCGCCAGTCACCGTCAATCCTACACCCGACGTGGCTGATGTTGTTAGGTCCTACGATTAACAACTCTACGATCCTAGGCTAGAATTCATAGTAATTCGATTGTTTAGATACGCAATTGAATTCGATCGAAAAACTCAAATGAAGAACAATAGAGAGAATTCGAGTAGAGTGAGAAAGTTACAGTTGTTTATCTCTCTAGAAATCGAATTGCAAGCCTTTCGGATCAATTCTCAAAACTTTCTCTATTCAGCTCAATTGATTTACATGTATTTATACCAAACAAACTAGGTATAAATATCAAACTAGTCCTAATCTAAGGACTACTATACAAAACGCCCCTAATTACAAGGACAACTAATGAAATCAAGCACAATTACCAATAGTATTCTACAATCTCCCCCTTTGTGCTTGATTGCGTCTCCGCGCCGTTTGTCCTTGTCGGGCGTAATATGATCTGCGCAAGCCCAGCGCATGCTCGTAGTTCCTCAGAGTGATCCTAAGCTCCAGTCGCTCCTCGATATCTTCAAGCAATTCCATTAGGAGCGGCTGTTCTCTCACGAACCTATGGATCCTCAGCATAGTGTCTCTGTTGATTTCTTCCAACCTCTGCTCGATGTTTTTCTTGATGACCTTCAGCGTCCCATCGCAAAACTTATGAATCTCAGTCTTCAGCATCAACCTATTCTTCTTTGCTATTGGATTGTGGTAGGTGATGCCTAGTACTGAGCTGATGTGCACGTGATTGTTGGGAAGTCCTTCGATCTCAGGTCCTTTGTTGAGTGGAGCGGTCATGTTGACCTTCTTCATATTGCTCTCCAGAGGCATCTGAAGGTCGTGTGCGGCATAGTACTTGACTTGGCGCATCATGAACCTGTAGAGCCCTTCGAGGCCTTCTTTCTTGATGAAGCCCTGAGGACCTTTGTACTTCTCCACGTATAGCTGATAAAGACGGTACACTTCATCGGCGGGGAGGTACGGCAGGTCGCTCTCGCTCAGTTCCTCTCGGGTCCTGTCCACACGTTCGATGATGTAGTGAGGTGTTGGAAGTCCTCCTTTGGCACAGTATATGCTGAGTAGTTGGCTTATTGGGGAGAGACTCTTATAATGGCTCTTGGCTTGTGTCTTAGTCATCCCCAGCCTAACGTCAGGTCCTAGTTTGGTCAGCATCCAGAGGTAGGTCATCCTCTTCTGCTGATCCCAGTGAGAGATCCCTCTGAGCTCGAACTCGTTCGGCTTCTTCACTCTGTCCGGAGACCTCCAAATATTCTCACGAACTTCTTCGAGGAAGGGAATTTCAATTTGAATGCTTTCCCATTGCGTGTCGATCCGGACGGTCCCTGGCGTTAGCCTTGGAGAGGGAACCGCCTGTTGAGCTATTAACTCTGGTAGCCTTGGGATAACTCGCTCGTAGTCTTCACCTTCCTGAAGCTCGTCGTCTTCTATGATTACGAGATCTATGGACGCTTGTTGTAGAAAGCGCCGAACGTCGTGAAGCCGTTGTCTTTGATGCTCCTCGGGCATGGAATGGGTCATCCACTGGCCTTCGAAGATATACTTGTCTAGGGCCTCGTGTGGATTAACGCCATGTCCAGAGGGTCCCGGTTGATATGGAGCGACAGAGGGAGTGGCTTGGGTAGCTGCTAGAGCTACAAGCATCGCAGCACTTGCTTCTTCTTCCGGAAGCAAGGGGCTTGAGTAGATCAGTGGTGTGGACGGAGGCGTCCTAAGGTGAAAGGATGGTGGGTCGATGTGGGCGATGCGGTGCGTGGTGTGGGCGGTTTGGGTGGTTTGTGTTTGGTGGGTGGTTTGTGTTTGGTGACTGGTGTGTGTTTGGGTTTGTTGGGTTTGTGTTTGGGTTTCACGAGCTCCAGCGCTTGTCTGCGTAGCGCCCGAGCCTTGTCCTTGGCCAGATGCAGATGTCCTCGGCCTCTTCTCCCCCTCATGAGGGTCCTGATTGTCAGGATCGTCATGTCTGCGCCGTGAGTGGGAGCTTTGGCTGCGGCAGGTGTCGGTTGGTGGCTCAGGATGATCCACCAATCGCCGATAGATGGACTCTTCTTGAGGCGATCGGATGGACAGGCCTATCAAACGGGCGAGGAGTATATCGTGGAGCTCGGTGATTGGGATTGTGTATGGGTTGATGAGGATGGAGGAAGTGGCTAAAGGGTCGGTGGGTGTGGGTTGTGGAGGTGTGGGGTAGGTTCGTGACGAAGGGCCTTCAGAGGCAGGTGCTTTCCAGGTATCTCTTCGGGATGCCTCGAGTGCTTGGAGTACTCTCTCTGTGATCTTTTCTTCCATTGACTGTACAGCGGTAGAGAGAGCGGCCTGGAATTGTTCGTTCGTCACGAAGGGAGTGGACGCCTCCATGGATGGACCAGGACGACTGATGTCGCCTGTTATCAACCCTTGAGTAGACACCGACTCTTGGGGTTGGCTCACAGTCACGTGAGGTTGTGACTGTATGAGACTTACACCCAATCCTCGAGTCGAATCCTGAGGATTCGTCTCTATGGGTGTTGTTGCAGGCTCGGGTTGCGCCTGCGAACCAGATTCCACGTGAGTTGGTTGCGACTCAAGATTGAGCGATGAAGTGCCAGCAACACTTGTCGTTGTGGTCAGCGGAGTATCTGGTGCGACGGTGACGGCTGGAAAGAGAGACTCCAGTTGAATGCTCAGTCTTCTGGGAGTCCTCCTGATCAAACTGATTTCCTCGTCAGACTCTGTGTTGGACGGGGTGGCCGTGTGGGGAGTGAGGTCACGATAGACGTCCTCCAGTGCCTGATCCGTCACCGGTGGAAGAGAGTTTTGCCCCATTTCTGTTTCGGGTTGTGCCTCTTGTTGAAGAACTTCCTCAAAAGTTTCTTCGAGCACGCCAACAGGTACGTTATCTTCCACTTGCAATTCGAGGTCAGGAGCCTCGAGTTCCATTTCCGTAGCCACGACGTCTATCAGCGTATCATCGACGTCGGGCATTGGCTCTTCGACCAATGGTGGCTCCTGCGCTAGCTCCTGAGCGACAACATCGATCATCGTGTCGTCAGGGCTTGGTTGGTGTTGTTGCGGTTGGGGAGGGCTCACATGTACATCTGCCGGGGGCCCTCTAATCATCTCCTCCGTTAAATTGTGTTCCCGGCAGAATCTCTGATACTCAGCTCCCGCGGAGTCGGCGAGCCTGAGTAAGTTGAGTGGAATCGGCATCGACGGTTGGTCCAGGTCCGTGAGCCGTGGGTTGTGGAAAAACTTAAGCCTTGGCGGCTGGTAGTTTCCACCAGGAGGCAGCCGAGGGATGTTCTCTGCATGTAGCTCCATGAACTCCCTGATGATTACACTGAACCATCGAGCATAGGGCACGTTCTTCGACCTTCAATTCTCCTTTAGCCGAATCTGGTCCGCGAGGTCGTTCCAGATCAGCTGTGAGTAGTCATAGTTTCTTGAGAAGGCGATCCCGTGGAAGATCTTCAAAATATTGCTGTTGCCCTTATCGAATCCTGCGTGCTTGGGCGACAGGCACTTATTCACTATTCCGAATAGTGTCTTCCACGGGTGTGAGATTCCGCTGCTCTGGACCTGGGCCAATCTTGTGAGCGGCGGTTGGTATCCCATGTGCAGAAAGTCCTGAATCATCTCTGCGTCCGTCGGGAGCGGGTCGTAGTTATCGTTGTGAGGCAAGTCCAGTATCATGCCGAACTGGCTCTTGCTCATCTGCTACGACTCCTTGTATGCATCCCCAGAACTGCTGGAGATAGACCATCGGCACCGATGCGGTGACCGTTAACGCATGCCAGATGAGGTGGCCTCCGAGGATGGATACGATGATCTCGTCCGGGCACCGAAATGTGTCCAGATCGAGCTGAAAGTTCGTATCCTGAACCTTCAAGTACAGATTGTGATCGTATATGTGGTTGTATCTTGGGTAGCGATCCATCTGAAATATAAGATATGTAAAAGTTTATTAGTTCAATTTTATTTTCAGTCGAAATGAATAAATGTCATCAAACTATAGTAATATAGCAAATAATAGCATGTTTGATGAATTTTGAATTGAAATCATATGAAATGCATAGTGTATGTTCAATTTCAAAAATCGTGATGGCATGATTGTAATTTCGAAAAAAATATTTGTCGCGTGAAAAATCGTTCGAAATTTCGCTAAGTGTTAAATCAGTAAGTCATTGTTCATGCCGAGAAAATTTTCGCTCGATAAAATTGATTTTGAAAGTGATTTCCTATGCATTGATTTCAATAATTCGATTTTTCGATCGAGAAAATTTCATTCGCAGAGGTCAGCTACAGAGTAGAAGACTTAGTAAAATTTTCTGTGTTGAAATTGAAATCGTGAGACTGTATCCGATCAATTTTACGATCGTGAAAAATTCCGTGTAAATTTACGATCGAGAAATTGTTTCTCAGGTAAATTTACTATCGAGAAATTTTCCTCAATTGAATAAAATTTTTCGATTTGAAATTTGTCGAGAGAAATGTGATTTTCGATCCTAAGTAAAAATTGTCGCGTCAATATTTTTCGATCGAGAAATTAGTCAACGAAAGACTAAGTCAATCCGTCGAGAAATTTTATGATCGAAAAATTAAGTGTTAAAAAATTAATTTTTCACTGTTAAAATTTTTGCGACCAAATTGAAATTAAATTGAAAATTCTGTTTTGCGATAGTAAGTTTTGCACTCGATAAAATTTGCATCTTAAATTGTCTAGTCAGTGCATAAGTTTTTCGCTCGCTGAAAATTATAATTGGATTTCTCGATGGTAAATGTAACGGTTAAAATCTTTTATCGTGATGACTAAGTCAAAATTTTGCGATCGAAAACTAAATCGACACAAATAGGTTCTCAATTGAATTGGAATTCAATTAAGTCTATTTGCGATCGACAAAGTTCTTCGACAACTTCAAAACTTCAAAGTACCCAGTTTCATTAAAACTCATTTTATCATCACAGATGGAAATTTTCCAACGATTTACGCTATCTATTTCATCAAAAACCTCGAATCTGTCTAAATAACAGGCATTAACTCAGAAAATCCAAGAAGCATGCCTAGATTTAGTGAAACAGTATACGTTTTAAATGGTTTTTGAAGAACAGTCGAAAAATCTTAACTAAAGTATGCGAAAAACTACAGAATGAAATGCAAATCAAGTTATAACATTCGTAATCGTTAACCGAATCGAATTTCTACCTTAATCAGACGATTTGAAGTGAAAATTGAAAGATTTTTGAAGGATTGTGTATCGTCTGAGAAAGTTTTGCGAGAGAGAATTTTTGTCGATTAGGTTTTGCGTGAGAAAAAGTTTTTCGACTGACAAAAGTTAACTTTTATTAACTAGCATTAAAATGTTGCCGGGCTTGTGATTTGACACTTTTGCTATATAAGGGATCAGGCCCATTACTATTTGCACACGAAACATTCGAATTTTTCGATCGCAAATTGTCGCAGTCAATCAAAATCGATCCCGACACTGTTTACGATCGAGAAACTTTTATTTTGCGAATTAATTCTAAGGTTCAGTTTCTCGATGGTAAGTTTTCTAAGGAATTTCAGATTGACCCCTATTTCAACATAAAACCCATTATAAGGCTCCCCCTTAGTAATTAAAATAAATGCAATTAACTCCCTGTCTTTTCCGAGTAGTAACGTCTAGCTCCCCTGGCAGAAATTTAAAAATCTGTACCACTTAGAGATAAGCATTAGAAATAATGGAGTTAATCAACAGTTATTTTGGCAGTTTTATCTTTGAAATATTTGGACTTGTGTCTAGCTCCTCTCTTTGTAGTGTCGACGTCTCGCTCCTTAATTTTGAAAGATCTGAAATACTCAGAGAAAAGCGTCAAAAATATTTGGAGCTAATCTACAAGTCTTATACTTGCTCCCCCTCAATTGATGCACAAGAATTGACTAATAATGCAAGCATATGAAATCAATTCAAGTCACGAGCACACAAATTTACCAAGTAAGTATGTATACATGGTCCCCGAAAACATGTACTTTAAAATATTGTGTGAGGGTATAAGCAATGAAAAATTTATCGCATTTAAACAATTCAGTACCAATGCAATCTAACATTGCATTTAGAATGTGCGATACACTTAAAGAAATTCGCATTTATTCAATTCAACGCATATGAAACATAACATTTCATGTCAAAATGTGCGAATTTTATTATTTATTATTTATTTATTATTATTATATATGTATATATATATTATTATTATTATTTTATATATATATTTTTTATTTATGGGGTCAGATTATTTTGCTTCGATCAATCGTCACGCCTAAAATTTTACGAGACATTTGAAAGAAGAAAATGCCGTCAAGTCATGTCGTCAAACTAAAGTCCTAAGTCCATAGACTGGTCCATTTCGACAACTCTCACTAGGTTCGCTCTTGCTCTCAATTAGCTATCTTGGGATTTTTATATTTTTTATCACTCAAGTCAACACAAGCAATTTTTAGTCAATTTACCTCTGATCGAGGCATTTTTAATCATTTCACCTAAGCGAGAGACCGTCTATGTGGAATCAAAGGGTTGTAAGGGTTATAATTTGGCTAGGACTTAGAACGGAAGGAATTTAAAGGAAAGTGAGCTTATCTCTTCATCGTCTTCCAATTCTACGTCCGTCTCCCTTTTTTTTTCGGCGTCTTTCTTCTTTTCAATCATTTCTCCCTCCTTTCCTTTTAAGAACTATCCCTTTTTATGTTATGCTCAAGCTGAAGCTCCGCTTGTCCATGAGACTCTAGGAGATTATCGTAGGCGGAGTTCTTTTTGTTGGTTCTCGGGCCGATACCGTGCTCCTCTTCTCTTAATCCCTATAGAGGTTTCAGAGATTATCAATTTGGAGAAGTTCTCGGTTATGGAATTCGTACCCGAGGCTGCACTCCTCTTCTCGTTTCGCGATATTAGACCGGATTATCGTTGGAGAAGTTCACTTCGTGGTGCTCCTCTTCCAGCCGTTCTGACGAGCGTACGAGATTATCGTTGGAGAAGTTCACAGCAGGATCCATGCCACTTTCTACAAGGTAGTCGGAAGGCCGGTTCCTTTAGTCTGATTTTTGCGCGTTGAGCAATGCCTTCTTTTGTCATCATCTTACTTTTTATTTTGTTATCTCCCCCTCCTTTTCTCGACAACCATTCGAAGAGTATAAAGTTCGGTTGAAGGCTAGAAATGGGTTTTAAATGAAGAAAAGGATGTCGGAGAAGGCTCAAAGTGGATGACTAATGGCTAACGTGGAGAAATTGATACAAGGCCGAATGAGGAATATCCTAAACTCCCTTATCATTTTCCTGACGATCTAACGCAAGATGAGTATGAAGCCAAGTATCACTAGTTAAGACAAGCAATTGATGTGTGACTCACTCGAGAAATAGATCCAAAGAAAGAAAAAGATAACAAGGCTTGAATCCTCACATTTATAGTGGCTTTGTGTCTAGTGGAGCAACCTAATGACCTTTAGACACAAGAATGTGACTTAGACTGACGAAATTAAGCAATTAAATCGATCGCATGTCGGGGTAAAATTCTAAGTGACTTTAGATCAAAGCATCCTAAAGGATTTCGTCACACCCCTTTATATTATATATAGAAATATATATATATATATATATTTATTTTTATATTATTTATATCACGCAAGATAAGGACAAATAAGCATAGAAAGCACATAGAATAGAGCATGTGATAGCACAGAAGATCAGGTAATGCACATATTACGGAAGATTCAGCATGCCTAATTTTCCGACAAGGAATTGAAATCGTTTCTCATCCAATGCCTTGGTGAAAATGTCGGCTAGCTGAAATTCCGTGTTCACAAAGTACATCTCTATCGTGCCTTTTTCTACGTGATCTTTGATAAAATGATATCTAATGTCTATGTGTTTTGTGCGTGAATGATGAACAGGATTGCAAGTAATGGCGATTGCACTCTGACTATCACTATATATGGGTATATTATTCAGATTGTACCCATAGTCGCGAAGCTGTGTCCGCATCCACAGCATCTGTGAGCAACAGCTAGCAGCAGCTACATATTCTGCTTCGGCCGTCGAAGTGGACACACAGTTCTGCTTTTTGGATGACAAGCAGACCAGCCTTTCGCCTAAAAATTGAGCGCCACCGGACGTGCTTTTCCTGTCCATTCGGCAACCTGCATAGTCAGCGTCAGTGTAGCCGATAAGTTTAAAATTCGTACCCTTTGGATACCATAGGCCAAGGGTAGAGGTGCCCTTAAGGTAGCGTAGAATTCTTTTGACCGCGAGCATATGGGATTCTTTGGGATCGGCTTGAAAACGGGCACACAAGCACGTGGCAAACATGATGTCCGACCGGCTCGAAGTAAGGTAGAGAAGAGATCCAATGATACTGCGATACAGTGTGATGTCGACTGACTTGCCAGAGGGATCGGCATCCAACTTGCAGCTTGGTGACATAGGAGTGCTAAGAGTCTTGCTCTGGTCTTGATGAAATTTTTTCAGAATATCCTTGATGTATTTTGTCTGACTGATGAAAATTCCATCATTGAGCTGCCTGACTTGAAGGCCTAAGAAGAATTGCATCTCTCCCATGTGACTCATCTCGAATTTGCTCTTCATGAGATCTCCAAACTTCTTGCAGAGCCGAGGATTTGTTGAACCGAAGATGATGTCGTCGACGTATACTTGGACGACCATCAGATCTTTGTCATGCCATTTAATGAAGAGGGTTGTGTCTATCGTTCCTCGTATGAATCCAGAATTCACGAGGAAATAACTCAAGACATCGTACCAAGCACGTGGGGCTTGTTTTAGTCCATAGAGAGCTTTGTCCAAGCGATAGACATGATCGGGATGTTCTTGATCAACGAAACCTTTCGGCTGAGCGACGTAGACTTCTTCTTTTAACACGCCGTTGAGAAAGGCGATTTTAACATCCATCTGATAGACTTTGAAGTCTTTGTGAGCCGCATAAGCCAGCAGGAGGCGGATAGCTTCGATACGGGCAACATGAGCATAAGTCTCGTCGTAGTCAATGCCTTCCTGTTGATTGTATCCCTTAGCAACTAGCCTTGCTTTGTTCCGGATCACTTCACCATCTTCATTTTTCTTGTTCTTGAAAACCCATTTAGTTCCGACCACTGTTTTCCCATGTGGACGGGGTACCAAGGTCCACACTTGAAGACGTTCGAATTGATTGATTTCCTCTTGCATTGCAATTATCCAATCCGGGTCTCGAAGTGCGTCTGCTACTTTGGTAGGCTCGTTTTGGCTCAGGAAGCAACTGAAAAGACTGTGTTGACGACGTGTCCTCACACCAACCGAGGGATCGCCCAATTATCTGATCAACCGAGTGGCCTCTCATCCACTTGCACTCATGAGGCAAGGCTGAAGTCGATGCGTCAGCCATCTGTGGATCTAGATTGCCTATAGTCTCAGATTGATCATTTGTCTGAGGAAGTTCCAATACTGCACTTGGATTGATCGTTCCAGATGATACTTCCTCGATGACCACTGTAGGTTCTTCGGTGTTCTGTGGCAATTCTGAATTGGGTGGGGTAGAGGTGTGAGATGAACTCGGTACGTCGGTCTCGTTCGGTAGATAATCCATTGTTGGTGTAGGCGTGTATGACCGATATACCGGTTCGAAGAGAGAATCCAAGTCGTCTATTGCAAGTCTCGTTGCTTCGTCTGACACTGATCCTGAAGTTGTTGCCATCTTCTGTTGGTTTTGTGCCAACACACCAGTGATTACGGGTTCTGAAATATTGTCTTCAGAAGCCAACGGGTTAGGCACGGGTCCTGGACTGAATTGACCAGAAGCCATATCTGCCACTTCGTGGAAAGTGACATTATAGCTTTCCTTAATAGTTCGGTTGGACTTGATGTATACTCGGTACGCTATTGATGTTGAAGAATACCCGACAAATGTAGCTTCGAATGCTTTAGGGTCGAACTTTGCACGTTGCTCTCGGTCATTCGCCACAAAGCACTTGCACCCGAAGACTTTAAGGAAAGAGATATTGGGCACTCTATTATTCACAATCTCGTACGGAGTCTTGTTGAATCGTTTGTGAACCACCGTCCTGTTTTGAGTAAAACAAGCGGTATTGACTGCTTCAGCCCATAGAAAGTATGGAAGTCCCGATTGGATCAGCATTGTATGAGCGGCTTCCACTAGTTTTCGATTTTTCCTTTCAACGACCCCATTTTGTTGAGGTGTTTTGGCGGCTGAAAATTGTTGACTTATTCCAAGTTTCTGATAAAACTCACTGAGGTGATTGTTCTTAAACTCAGTGCCGTTGTCTGTTCGAACAACTTGAATAGTCTGTTGCAGCAGATTTTGAGTTGTGTTCACAAAATTGATGATCAAGTCACCAGTCTCATCTTTCGTTCGGAGGAACTTAGTCCACGTGTAGCGAGAATAGTCATCCACAATCACTAGGACATACTTTCTTCCATTGATACTCTGAGTCTGCATCGGACCACAGAGATCCATGTGAATTAGTTCCAATGGTCGAGAAGTAGATGCAATTTGCTTGATGTGATGAGAGGCTCGCTTCATTTTTCCTAATTGACACGCCGAACAGTGATGCTCCCTTTGTAGTTGTATAGTTGGAAGACCGTGAACCAACTTTTTCGTAGAAAGGCGTTGGAGAGCTTTCATGTTTAGATGAGACAGTCGTTGATGCCATAAGCTGTTCCTCTGTAAATCAGTCTGAGAAATGAGGCATACAGCTGTCGAGGGCCGCACAGACGTCAAGTTGATCGTGTATAGATTGGATCTCCGAAGTCCTTGAAGGAGTTCTGTGTCCTGACTATCCACAATTCTGCACCGGTCAGCATGGAAGACCACCTGGAAGCCTTTGTCACAGAATTGGCCTATGCTGAACAAGTTATGGCGGAGGCCTTCGACGTACGAGACATCTTTGATGGTCAGATACTTCAGAATGATATCCCCAAGTCCTAGAATCGGGGCTGAATCGTTGTTCCCAAATCTGACTTTGCCGTTTGGTCGGTCTTTGTAGTTGCTCAGCAGCTCTTGACTACCAGTCATGTGTGTGGAGCTACCAGAGTCGAGGTACCACACATGATGGATATGCAAAAACAATTTAGAGAGCTTTAGGTACCCACTTAAACATGGGTCCTCTTGGATTAACAGATTTAGTCTTGGGTTCAGATATGACTCCTAAATCTATTTTTGGAAGAGTCTTAATAACCCATTGCACTTTTGAAAAAGTGGGTTTGGGTTTTGCCTCTATAGGAGACTTGGCCCTTTTGGCTTTTGTCGTCCTAGGCGGAGATTTAGGAACCCATTTGGGTTGAACCTTACAGGGAAGGTTAATTTCAGCATGTACAAATGCTTTGGAGGGTTTGACTGAGGAAAAGATCTTTTCTTGTGATAGTCTCCTAAGGTGCTTGGGGGATTTAATTTCTACGGGATACCTTAGGTGAGTGCATTCATGTACGGCACCATAAGCTTTCTTTATGGCTGGATCTTGTTTCCTACGAGTCTTCCTTGTGGCATTTGTTTCAGAATGATTAATTTTTGACGTAGAGCCTATTTCGAAGTTGGTGCTTCTAAAGGTGATCGGCTGAAGTGAATAAGTAGAAGCAATTATCTTAAAAATGGAAATAGCTCTTTTATTTCTACGAGTGTCTTTTATTGTAATAGAAGGATTAGCATGCTCAGAAACATTTAAATCTAATGGCTCCTTCTTTATCTTAGGGCTAGACACTCTCGCCTTTGTTTTTAGTGCTGACGCTACGCTCCCTGTAGACGTAGGTAAAGTGAACTTAGTCATAGCACTCTTAACCGAATTATTTTTACAAAATATATCTTTCAAAGGCGATTTTTCGTTTTTCACGCTTTTTGTAATAGCGTGAGAGGTAGTTTGGGGGGACGAGGAAGCCTTGAGATTTACCATCTCCTTAAAGAATCTTTTCTTTTCAGCTTCGAAATTCTCTCGTTCTTTTTCTAACTTTGCCTGTGACTCCTCTATCTGTTTTATAATAGGAGGTTTGTAGAGAGAATTTTTATAATTAATGGCTTTAACTTCCTCGTGGTGTGTATGAGAATCAGGAGGTAGAATTTGAACTAAATTGTAGACAGGTGTTAGAGTTTCTTTCCTGTTTTTGTCCCTTCCATTTAGTTCTTTGTAGTCAAAGGGGATTTCTGGACCATGTGGACCTTGTCTAATGGATGAATCGAAAGTATTTGCATAAGACGATTCAGTAAAATTTCTAAGAGAGGTTATTCCTAAGCGCATGTGTTTAACATCATATATTTCTTTCTTTTGTAAAACACACGGGTTAGTGAAACCTATGCCTTCTATAGGATTATAGAACTCTATATCCTTGGGCTTGTTCAAAAATATCGTCTGCTCGGACTGTCCCCTACGCGTAACTATATCGTCCAATTTCTTTACTTTGGCATATAATTTCTTGCGTTCCTCACCTAGGAGAGCGTAATTATTTTCCACGGTTAGTTTCGCGGCTTAACAGGCTTCGAAATCCTTACTAAGCTCACTAATCTTAGCATTCGATGTTTCTAATTGAGCTTCTAAGGTAGTGATCTTAGAGGTAGCTTCGGTTATCCTACAATTTAAAATGGCTTTCTCGTTGAGATTTCTAACCAAGCAATTGTAGTTATTTGCTAGCCTATCTTCTAATTCCTTAATCTTTTCGCTCTGTTGTCCTAGTTGAGGTTGACTAGTCTCTCTAGACTGGAGGCTCTTGGTAAGTTCATCTATTTTTGCACTAGAGCTCCTAAGTTCTTATTCGAGACTATCTATCTTCTCCTGAGCTCTCTCAAGTTCGTTCTCTACTTCCTTTATACTTTTCTGCTCACGTTTCATGTTAGCATATTGCTTTTGATATGATTCTAACATGGTCAATAATGTGGAAGGAGTGACTACCTCATTTGAAGACGTGGATGCATTGTCGTCGTCCGTAGGAGTGGATGTTTTGGCGTCCAATTCGTTGTCGAGACGGGCCATGAGGGCTAAGTTCTCTTCTTCGGAGCTCGACGTGTCCTCGAGCCATTGGTCCTGTTCGGCCAGGAGAGCTACTCCAGCTTCTTTCTGCTTTGTCAATTGAAGCTTCTTGGAGTAGTAGTTTGCATCTCTTTTCTTCGGGAGAGTGCATTCTCTGGCGAAGTGACCTGCTTTGCCACAGTTAAAACATTTGTTAGTCTCTTTGGGATTCTTGACCTCGGAACTCTCCGGAGCACGTTCTTTGTTCTTGGAGCTTGTAGTCCGAAGTCTATTGGCTGAGGTTGAAGACTTCTTCTTGAAGTACTTCTTGCTCATCATTTGTCCAATGAGAGCTAACTGTTTTCCAAGGGCTTTCATGTTCGGCTCGATGTCGGAGTCCGATTCCTCTTCTGACTCTGATGATGAAGGTGGCCTAACGATCTTATCCTTTCTTGATCTAGTGCTCCTCTTCTCCGAGACTAAGGCAACTGTGTCATCGATTTGTTTGCCTTTCTGCTCTTTGGTGATCTCGCGTATATCCTCCTCGTGCTGAGCGAGATTGTCGAACACGGCATGGACATCCAACTCCTCTAGATCTTTGTTTTGTCGTATTTGAGTGGATATTTTCTTCCATTCTGTGGGCAGAGAAGATAGAAATCTTATGTTTGTCTCCATGTTTGTCTTCGTTATTTCTATCTTCCTCATTTCATTGAGAAGAGTGAGGTATCGTTGGTAGATCTCGTTTAGGCTCTCCTCCGGTTTTGCTTTGAATGAGTCGTAAGCAGTGAGAATGTTTGCCTTCTTGGCCTTTATGCCAACTTCCGTCCTTTGCATCATCCTATGCAGCTCATCCCACATCCCTTTAGCCGATGTAAGGCTGTCAATTTGTCTGTATATATTGTTAGGGATGCCCTGCATAGGGTACTAATGACTACTAGATCAGCCTTAGCTCTAGCTCTTTCCTCCAGTGAGTATTCTCTAGGCTCCTTTAGTCGTCTAGAAGCTGGGATTGCTGGAGTAGTTGTTTCTTCCCCGGGTACAGGAACCCAGAACTGTGCTGGTCCCTCTTCAAGGGACTTCAGTAGATTCTCGGCTTGATCCTTTAGAGCAATGAAATTCAGAAAGCGGCTTCTCCATGCAAGATCGGCGGACGGTTGTCATTTCCGAGTGAGTACCCATCCATGTTTGTATTGTAGTTGAGTTGTTGAAGGATCTTCGTTAATTGTTTTGAAGGTTGATGATGATTTAATGTGCTTCACAAGTGACAAAATTCGTTAGTAGCGTTTGATTCGAAAATTAGATCGAGAATTATTTTCGATTCAATCTTTAGAGTTTGATCGAAATTAATTCTGTCGAGATAGAGTGTACTGTGTACTATTTTCGTGCGAGAAATTTTGTCAGCGAGATATTTTACGAGCGACATAAATTGGTCAAAATCATTCGGTCGAGAAAAATTTCTTGATCGTGAATTTATTTCGATCGTAAAGAAACAGTACGTTAGTAAGTTTCTCGACAAGTCAAGCTAAATCTGTTAACACTAATTCGAGCAAAAACAAAGAATCAGATAGTGAAATTTGAGGCAATTGCTCGCAATTAAGTACTAATCACGCACGAACAAGCAATTAAACACGTTATGAAGCAAAATATATCGAATTTGATCAAAGTCAGAACGTGTTCTTCATGTTCTTCGCAAACAGTAACACACAGAAGCAATTCAATCTTAGAAATCGAAGTTTAAACTGCTACAGAACTGATCGCAATGATGATCTATCACTTAAACAAGCACAGAAACACCAAATTCAAGTCAATTAAGCACAGAATTAAGCTATTGGATCGAAAACAGATTTCGCGCCAAACTGTTCTTCGATGAACAGTGAACAGAATTAAATTTTCGATACAATTCTAACAATTTCCGATTCAAAACAGAACGAATCTGCTCTGATACCAATTGTTAGGTCCTACGATTAACAACTCTACGATCCTAGGCTAGAATTCATAGTAATTCGATCGTTTAGATACGCAATTGAATTCGAACGAAAAACTCAAATGAAGAACAATAGAGAGAATTCGAGTAGAGTGAGAAAGTTACAGTTGTTTATCTCTCTAGAAATCGAATTGCAAGCCTTTCGGATCAATTCTCAAAACTTTCTCTATTCAGCTCAATTGATTTACAAGTATTTATACCAAACAAACTTGGTATAAATATCAAACTAGTCCTAATCTAAGGACTACTATACAAAACGCTCCTAATTACAAGGACAACTAATGAAATCAAGCACAATTACAAATAGTATTCTACAGATGTACCGAGTTCTTCCACAGTCCATACCTCGCCCGATTCAGATTTGCCACAGAACAATGAAGAACCTACCGTGGGTGTTGAGGAAGAATCATCAGGGTCGCTCCCACCCAGTACAGATTTGGAACTTCCTCACACGAATGAACAATCGGAAATCATTGGAAATCTAGACCCACAAATGGCTGATGCATCATCTTCAGCTTTGCCGCATGAGCGCCGGTGGACTAGAGCTCATCCGGTTGATCAGTTAATTGGCGATCCTTCGAGCGGAGTAAGGCCACGACATCAATACAGTCTTTTCAGTTGCATAAGCCAAAACGAGCCTACTAAGGTAGCAGACGCACTGCAAGACCCGGATTGGATAATTGCAATGCAAGAGGAAATCAACCAATTCGAACGTCTTCAAGTGTGGAAATTAGTACCCCGTCCGCATGGGAAAACTATTGTCGAGACAAAATAGGTATTTAAGAACAAAAAGAATGAAGATGGTGAAGTGATCCGGAACAAGGCACGATTAGTTGCAAAGGGATACAACCAACAGGAAGGCATTGACTACGACGAAACATATGCTCCTGTTGCCCGGATTGAAGCCATTCATCTCTTATTGGCTTACGCGGCTCATAAAGACTTCTATCAAATGGACGTTAAAACCGCCTTTCTCAATGGCGTACTCAGAGAAGAAGTCACTGTCGCTCAGCCAGACGGCTTCATTGATCAGGAACATCCCGATCATGTCTATCGATTGGACAAAGCTCTCTACGGACTAAAACAAGCCCCAGGTGCTTGGTATGATGTCTTGAGTGACTTCCTCGTAATGTCTAGATTTATTCGAGGAACAATCGATACAACCCTCTTCACAAACGGCAAGACAAGGATCTGATGGTCGTCCAAGTTTACGTCGACGACATCAGTTTCGGTTCAACAACACGGCTTTGCAAAAAGTTTGGAGATCTCATGAAGAGTAAATTCGAAATGAGCCACATGGGAGAGATGCAATTCTTCCTAGGACTTCAAGTCAGGCATCTCGATGATGGGATATTTATTAGTCAAACAAAATACATTAAGGACATCCTGAAAAAGTTTCATCAAGATCAGAGCAAGCCTCTCAGTACTACCATGTCAACAAGCTGCAAGTTGGATGGCGATCCCACAGGAAAATCGGTCGTCATTGTTAGGGAGTGTGCCCTCGGACTGCCATACGAGGACTAGGAATAGTATAGGGTACAATGATGTATAGTTCAATAGACAGTTTTATTGTATATACTGTTAAAATAAAGTAGTAAATATTATTTTCATTATAATAAAGGCATTATTATTTATTTATCGAATTTAAAGTCTGATTGGCATCTGGCGGTGTGGCGAACCTCACTTTCTAATACTAATTGTGGCGGATTTTCGCAACGTAAGTCGCGAAAGACCCGTCCAGCAAAAACTTTTCCCTAAATAAAATATTTTACAACAAAAATCGTCTACGGCGTCATCAATATATACGGGCCGCAGCCCCAAAATACCAACATATTATAAACCTAACGTCATTCCACAGGTCGTCATCCATGTACAGCCTCGCCTTCAAAAGACACTGGAGTACCGCCGCCAGCCCGCCTCAGCCTCGACGCGCATCAGCGTCGGGCTCGATACCTTTTCTTGAGAATTAGTTCCCTATATATGAAGAAATCTTCTAATCTTTGCTTAGGGCACCTTCGGCTAAATGCCCGTGTATGGAAATGAGGGTTTTCTTTTATCCATCCTCCTTGTTAGAGGTAGGTGATGGATAAGTGTTAAATCTCTGAAGTTAACGATGATGGGACAAGGAGGTGGTGACGTTAAATTGCCTAGGTCTTAAGTAATACGATAATCCTTATCTCATTTTAATCTCTTTGGGCCTTGTTTATGGCTCATGTGTTAAATATAACCCATCAATTTATTGGGCCTAATTCATGTGTAAAATATTAGCCCAATATTATTAGTTATTATTATTTTTTCTAAATCATTTGGGCCCGTTCGAATATTTCCCGGGAATATTTTATTACTTTAGTTTCGTCCGAATTTTCGTTCATAAATAATTACTAGGAATTTTATTCCTAATATTTTCTCCGCTAAATAACTTAAAATTTGCTGTCGTAATCCCGCTTTAAAATTTGCGGGTATTACATCCTCCCCCCTTAAAAGAATTTCGCCCCCGAAATTCTATGGTAGGGGACTCGAGTTTGGCTCTACCACTAGACTTGCCCACATATTTTCTACGTTCTCTAGACTTACTTATTCATATTCTTACCACGCTTCCGCTGCGCACTCTAGCTAGGCATACTTATTCCTAGCATATACAAATAGCCACATAAGCAAGTATATCATTTTAAGCAAATAATCACATCATACCGTAAAACTTACAGGCAAGGCTGATCCTCCAGTCTTTTGAGCGGCCGTACATGGACCGTCTGCAGAATCTATATCCTAAGCTCTGATACCACCTGTGACGACCCTCATTTTCTAATACTAATTGTGGCGGATTTTCGCAACGTAAGTCGCGGAAGACCCGTCTAGCAAAAACTTTTTACTAAATAAAATATTTTACAACAAAAATCGTCTACGGCGTCATCACTATATACGGGCCGCAGCCCCAAAATACCAACATATTATAAACCTAACGTTATTCCACAGGTCGTCATCCATGTACAGCCCGCCTTCCAAAGACACTGGAGTACCGCCGTCAGCCCGCCTCAGCCTCGACGCGCATCAGCGTCGGGCTCGATACATTTTCTTGAGAATTAGTTCCCTATATATGACGAAATCTTCTAATCTTTGCTTAGGGCACCTTCGGCTAAATGCCCGTGTATGGAAATGAGGGTTTTCTTTTATCCATCCTCCTTGTTAGAGGTAGGTGTTGGATAAGTGTTAAATCTCTGAAGTTAACGATGATGGGACAAGGAGGTGGTGACGTTAAATTGCCTAGGTCTTAAGTAATACGATAATCCTTATCTCATTTAATATCTTTGGGCCTTGTTTATGGCTCATGTGTTAAATATAACCCATCAATTTATTGGGCCTAATTCATGTGTAAAATATTAGCCCAATATTATTAGTTATTATTATTTTTTCTAAATCATTGGGGCCCGTTCGAATATTTCCCGGGAATATTTTATTACATTAAATTCGTCCGAATTTTCGTTCATAAATAATTACTAGGAATTTTATTCCTAATATTTTCTCCGCTAAATAACTTAAAATTGGATGTCGTAATCCCGCTTTAAAATTTGCGGGTATTACATCCTCCCCCCTTAAAAGAATTTCGCCCCCGAAATTCTATGGTAGGGGACTCGAGTTTGGCTCTACGACTAGACTCGCCCACATATTTTCTACGTTCTCTAGACTTACTTATTCATATTCTTACCACGCTTCCGCTGCGCACTCTAGCTAGGCATACTTATTCCTAGCATATACAAATAGCCACATAAGCAAGTATATCATTTTAAGCAAATAATCACATCATACCGTAAAACTTACACGCAAGGCTGATCCTCCAGTCTTTTGAGCGGCCGTACATGGACAGTCTGCAGAATCTATATCCTAAGCTCTGATACCACCTGTGACGACCCTCACTTTCTAATACTAATTTTGGCGAATTTTCGCAACGTAAGTCGCGGAAGACCCGTCTAGCAAAAACTTTTTCCTAAATAAAATATTTTACAACAAAAATCGTCTACGGCGTCATCACTATATACGGGCCGCAGCCCCAAAATACCAACATATTATAAACCTAACGTCATTCCACAGGTCGTCATCCATGTACAGCCTCGCCTTCCAAAGACACTGGAGTACCGCCGTCAACCCGCCTCAGCCTCGACGCGCATCAGCGTCGGGCTCGATACCTTTTCTTGAGAATTAGCTCCCTATATATGACGAAATCTTCTAATCTTTGCTTAGGGCACCTTCGGCTAAATGCCCGTGTATGGAAATGAGGGTTTTCTTTTATCCATCCTCCTTGTTAGAGGTAGGTGTTGGATAAGTATTAAATCTCTGAAGTTAACGATGATGGGACAAGGAGGTGGTGACGTTAAATTGCCTAGGTCTTAAGTAATACGATAATCCATATCTCATTTTAATATCTTTGGGCCTTGTTTATGGCTCATGTGTTAAATATAACCCATCAATTTATTGGGCCTAATTCATGTGTAAAATATTAGCCCAATATTATTAGTCCATATATTATTATTTTTTATAAATCATTTGGGCCCGTTCGAATATTTCCCGGGAATATTTTATTACTTTAGTTTCGTCCGAATTGTCGTTCATAAATAATTACTAGAAATTTTATTCCTAATATTTTCTCCGCTAATTAACTTAAAATTTGCTGCCGTAATCCCGCTTTAAAATTTGCGGGTATTACAGGCGGTGCGATAAATAAATAACACCCGAATGTTTGAGTTGGACGTCTGATTCTCGTGGGGACGAGTGAGGAGACACCGGACGGTCCTTAATCTCAGTATTAAATGAAAAGTCCGTAAGTCTAAGGATTCTAGGTGGGTGACTAGATATCCGAATCATTGACGACCACATAGTATCGGTAGTGTCACCGATTACCTAGAGGTTGTGGGTCGTGATAGAGATATCGGTGATCGGAGAGATCGCGTATTCTAACATTCGGCTCGTATTCGTCTCGATCACATGACTAGGATGTTGTCAATCATTGAACGAATGACTATAACAGCCTCAGACCGATAGGGTCACTGACGGATTTGCTTTCGCGATTTCGGTTTGTCGCTAGTTGGCTAGGTCCGCAAGTGTTCGGAAATGGGACACGGGCCAGCGACGAAACGCAACTGACTTTACGGAGGTGATTGCCGGGCTTTGACTTCTATCGGGATTCACTGCCGGTATTCGTATAGGTTAACGTCCTATGAGGTAATTGGAGAACGATGATTGTAAAGCCTTCGGCCGAAGCTTGGAAAGCTCGCTCGTATTAGATACGGAGCAGAGTTTAAATAATCGGTTGGGTCTCGATTATAACATAGAGTTAGGTTAGTGAGTTTGACATTTACATGGCTCTCACCTAACCGGGATGCAAGTGAAAGGCGTAAGAGTTATTTAAATGTATACACTATAGTCGGTTCGCCCGAATTTCGATTAGATCAAAATTCCTTCTCAACTGGGATTTGTCCGGTACCGCGGGATTGGCTAGGCGGATTCCTCACGTGTCAGTTGAGACGGACCTAGAGAGTCGCGCTTAAAAATGGTAATGAACTTGAACGAAAATGGCGGGCTTTTCTCTAGAACCTAACGAATGGGATTCGTTGAGGTAGTGGCAAAGTTGATACGAGGTGTCGATGATTTAGTTAAATTCCGGTGACGGTCACGGGAATAATTAGGACTTCAGATTGTCTTAAGTGTTTAATTAATTAACTAAATGAGACTCGATTGTAGTTAAAATAATTAGATTGGATTTAATTAATTTATTACTTAAAATTGAGGGACTAAATTAAGAATTTAGAAACCTCGGGAGTCAAATCGGAATTACTTGAAATTTTGCATGGTCTTGGACATGTGGAGAATTCCATGGCTTGCCACATAGCTTGAGGTGGCGAGTGACTCGCTTTGAAGATGCATGACAAGTGTTGTAGAAATATTATAAACAAAGTTAGTACTACATGAAATAACATGACACCTAACTTGCTTACTAAGATAGTAACACATGGTACTTAAGTAAGAAGCATGCAATGTGAGTTAATTTTTCTAAGCTTGAGAACTTGGTACATGCTCTCAACAACTCAACAATAAAAGAGAACTAGAAAAAAGTGAGTTTAGGTTTTGAACTTCTCAAGCCACGCAAGCTACGGGATCGTTTGACGAGTCCCGACGCCCAAACCGAACTGCGCTAGCCATCGGGAGCAGTCTCGGAGGTTCGATCAAGGACATACCAGCGTGACAATCTAGCCCGGAGGCCCTGGGAACCAGACGAGGCGCAGCGACGTCCATCCGAGGTGAAATCACGTTCATCGACGGTATGTTTCGAACCCTACTGATTTGATTTTACGAAAAATACCAAATGATATCGGAATGATTCGGAAGACCCCTTGTTACGATCATTGGGAAGTGTACTATCAATCTGGAAAATTTGGTATTGATCTAAAATCATTTCGGTTGTCAAACTGTCAAAAGACGGCAGACTGCTGCTTTAGTCGAATTGATAATTTCGAACCACTGATTTGATTTTGCGAAAAATACCAAACAACATCGGAATGAGTCGAAAGACCACTCGTTGCGATTGCCGGGAAGTGTAGAATCAATCTGGAAAATTTGGTATCGATCGGAAATCGTTTCGATCGCAAATAGTTGAAACATTGTCGGCTGCCGCTTTGTTCGAACTAGTTTGGAATGAAATTATTAATTCGAATAAATTTGTATTAAATTCAAATCTGAGAAGTTCGGATTAGACGTGGTCTCCTGAGGCTCAAGGAAGTATCTTGAGCCCTCTGGAGAAGCCGAAGGGCGCTAGGTCGAATTTAGATGTTGAAAATCGAAAATTCCGCACCCTACGCCACTCGGTTCAAAACGCGCTTCCGCTATCGCCACGTTGCGCTGTTCGGGGGCCGGCGTCGATTGATCTGGCCTACTGCAACAGACATCACCCTCTATCGCAGCATGATTGGATCTCTTCTCTACCTCACTTCTAGTCGGACGGATATCATGTTTGCCACTTGTCTTTGTGACCGTTTTCAAGCCGATCCCAAAGAATCCTACATGCTCGCGGTGAAGCGTATTCTTCGCTACCTTAGGGCCACAACTACCGGACTATAGTATCCTAAAGTCGAACTTCAAACTTATCGGCTATACTGACGCTGATTATGCAGGTTGCCCAATGGACAGGAAAAGCACCTCCGGTGGCGCTCAATTTCTAGGCGAAAAGCTAGTCTGCTGGTCATCCAAAAAGCAAAATTGCGTCTCAACCTCGACGGCTGAAGCTGAATACGTCCCAGCCGCTAGCTGTTGCTCCCAGATGCTATGGATGCGGACTCAGCTTCGCGATTATGGGTACAATTTAAATAATATACCCATATATAGTGATAGCCAAAGTGCCATTGCGATTACGTGCAATCCCGTTCACCATTCACGCACGAAACACATAGACATTAGATATCACTTTATCAAAGATCACGTAGAAAAAGGCACCATTGACATGTACTTTGTGAACACGGAATATCAACTAGCCGACATTTTCACCAAGGCATTGGATGAAAAACGATTCCAATTCCTTGTCGGAAAATTAGGCATGTTGAATCTCCCGTGATATGCATTACTAGATCTTCTGTGCTATCACATGCTCTATTCTATGTGTTTTCCATGCTTTGTCTTATCTTGCGTGATAATAAAATTACATAAAAAAAATAAAAAAATTTATATAATATATAATAATAAACTATACATAAACCTAATATAGGGGAATGAAGAAATCTTTAGGATGTTCGATCTACGTCACAATTAGATTTCCCGGGCATGCGACTGATTGCTTACTTAATTTTGTCAATCTAAGTCGCTTTCTTGTGTCTAAAGCTCATTTAGTTTGCTCCACTAGACACAAAGCCACTATACATAAGTGAGGATTCTGACCTATTATTTTTCCTTTCTATTGATTTATTCTTGAGCGAGTCACGCATCAGTTGCTTGTCTTAACTAGTGATTCTTGGCTTCATACTCGCCTTTCGTTAGATCCTTAGGAAAATTATTAGAGCACTTAGGAAATTCCTCACTTGGCCTTACATATATAAAATTTCAATCATTTAATACAGCCTTTAGTCCGCCATTTTGAGCTTTCTCCGATATCATTTTCTTCACTTGAAAATCCTTTGAGCCTTCAACCGAACACCTAAGTCTTCGATGGGATATTCAATCGAGAAAAGAAGGGGAGAAAAAGAGACGATAAAGAAAAAGATGACAAGAGAAGGTGGAAAACGCACACGAGGAATGGTCAACGCACAAAAAGCAGTCCAAAAGAACCAGTCCCTCGACTACCACAATCTCATATCATTAGAAGGGGGTATGGATCTTGCTGTGAACTTCTCCACCGATAATCTCGTACACTCGTCAGAACGGCTGGAAAGAGGAGCACCACGAAGTGAACTTCTCCAACGATAATCCGGTCTTATATCGAGATAACGAGAAGAGGAGCGCGGCCTTGGGTTCGAATTCCACAACTGCGAACTTCTTCAATTCGATAATCTCTGAAACCTCACTAGGGATTAAGAGAAAAGGAGCGCGGTATCGGCCCGAGAATGAACAAGAAGATCTTCTCCTTAGATAATCTCTCAGCCTCGTAGAGAAGCGGAGCTTCAGCTTGAGCAAGTGCAGACTGAATCAAAGAAAAATCATTAAAGATGAGAATAATAAACAATAAAAAAAAAAGAGGAGAACGACGAAGAAAAGGAAGAAGATCCCTAGTTCACAATTCCAAAACCATCCTTCCCTTCTTAGTCAGAACCAAATTAAAACCTTTCACAGTCTCTATGATTCCACATCGACGATCTCTCGCAAAGGTGAAATGATTAAAAACGCCTCAATCACAGGTAAATTGACTGAAGATTGCTTGTGTTGACTTGAGTGATATAAATATAATCATCCCAAGTCAAAAATAATCGAGTGCTAGAGTGAACCCAGTGAGAGTTGTCGAAATGGATCAT
Source organism: Craterostigma plantagineum (assembly GCA_027422505.1). Lineage (NCBI taxonomy): Eukaryota > Viridiplantae > Streptophyta > Magnoliopsida > Lamiales > Linderniaceae > Craterostigma > Craterostigma plantagineum. The sequence goes on along the minus strand of JAPQWV010001177.1, from coordinate 29,810 downwards.
TCAATGAACTTAGGACTCTTTAGTTTGACGACATGACTATACAGTATGTGATCTTTTCAAGTGTCTTGTGAAATTTTAGGCGTGACAATGATCGTAGCAAAATAATCTGACCCCATACTATTAATAATATTAATATGCATATGAAAATTATATATATATATATATGATAATTTTTTTCTTTTCGATAATCTTTTAAAAAAAAAACTTCGCACATTTTGAATGCAAATTTAACTTGCATTGGTATTGAATTGATCGAAATGCAAATATTTGATTTTGCTCATACCCTCGCGCAAATCTTTATTACATGTTTAGGGGAACATGTATCTAGTCTAAAGTGATTAATTGCCTGTTATAATGATTGTTACTTGTATTGATTTGCATGATTACGTGATAAATCGATACAGGTGCACTATTTGAGGGGGAGCATCTACAATGATTCCATGTTTTGAGCTCCAAATACTTTTGATGTTCTTTCTTTAAGTATTGCAGAAATTCTCGTTTTGATTCGCTTTGGACAATGCTTAAATAAGGAGGACTTCACAAATTTTCATGAATGTCAACTCAAGACATTGGTAAAACAATTCAGGGGGAGCCTTATTAGAACAATTACTTCTTAATTAACTCTAATATTCTCGACATTTTGCTCTAAGTATTGCAGATGTTCGAAGATTAATTTTGGAGCCAGATGTCATTTCTTCGAAAATACAGGGAGTTAATTTCACTTTCGTTTACACTTAGAAGGAGTAATTTTGTGGTTTATTCTTTAAATTTAGGATCAATCTGAAATATTAAGGAAAACTTACTATCGAGAAATTCGGGCGAATTTTGCAATTTTCATTAACAGTTTCTCGAGCGAAAATTGATTTGGGACCAAGTGGTAATTTACGCTCTCAAAATTGACGAGCGAAAATTAAACAGGAAGCAAAGGTAAATTTCGATCGGATGTTGTCGAGCGAAAATTTAAACAGTAAACGAAGAAGGTTTCTCGATCGTAAGTTTCCGGATCGTAAATAGTAATGGGCTTAAATTCACTGAGTCTCACAAAAAGTCTGATCAGCCCAAATTAAACGAAATCATTACTTGCAGTCGAAAATTCCTAAATACACGCTAAAACCCTCGATCGCAAAAATCAACAGGCAAAATTCTCGTGCGAAAAACTTCTTCTCTCAAAAGACGAACGTCAAAATCTTCAAAATCTTTCGATTTTTCATCTGATTTTCGTCTTTAGAAGGTAGATTTGACTTCTTTTAGGGATTATCGTGTATTTAAACTACATTTGCATCTGTATTTTGGAATATTTCGAATGATTCTGTGACTATTTCACGGCTTATCATATTCTGAGAACTCGAACACTTGTTTGCAGTATTTTAGATCATCTCTAAGTATAATATGGGTTAAAAACTGCATAATAGGCTAGTTTCAATGTGTCTTGATCATTTTGAGTGAATATAACACTTCGATTTTCTGCGTTATTAGCATTCGATTTAAAGATAAGACTAAACTGGGGTTTAAACTTTTAAACGCGTCGAAGAACTTTCTCGCTCGCAAACAGTGAAAATTGAATCTTAATTTGATTAAGTCACTGTTTGTATCGTAAAAGATTTTCGATCGCTAACCTATTGATTTAGTCATTAAGATTAATAACGTTGATCGAAAATTACTTACAATCGAGAAATTCAATTTTGATTTTATGCGAGCGAATGAGAGGAATAGATAAAATAGATGCAATCCCTTTAAATTTCGAGCGCAAGACTTACAGTCGAAAATTTCGACTTCAATTTTGATCTCGGTCGAAAAATGTTAGCGGCGATAAAATTAATTTTTCGACGATAAAATTTTCTCGATCGTAAAATTTTGCAGCGAAAAACCTCTTTAAAATCGAAATACTTTCTCGCTCGTTAACTTTCATAGCGAAAAATTTTATTCACGCGCGAAAATATTTTCGATCGTAAATTTACTTGGAAATCTAATTTCTCGATCGTAAATTTACACGGAAATTTTTCTCGATCGTAAAATTTCTCGGCTACAGTATCGTATCTTGAGCTCAAAAACTTAGAAAATTTTCTAGGTCCTTTTCGCTGTAGCTTTCACTAGCGAATAAATATTTTTTCGCAAATTTAATCGGAGAATAGTATCTATAATTTGCACTAAGGCAATTCAATTGAGAACTTTAATTCTCGCGCGATAAATAGCACGGAGTGAACAAGTGCGTACCACACTTAGGAAAATTTCGACCGAACCTCTATGAGACCAACATACTTATGACGAAATAAATTTATCTAATCAAAACTCACTTCGTATGATCTTATGTGCAAACTTTCATATTCCGCTTAATAAAACCATGTTATGACATGATACATCATTATGGTTTGATAGATACTGAACTTCGACTCAAAATTTTTGAACTAATGATTTACATTTCTCATGAATATTTCAGATGGATCACTACCCTACTTACAACCACATCTACGAGAAGGCTATGTACCTTAACGTACACGACACGAACTTCCAACTAGACCTGACCACCTTCCGGTGTCCAGACGACATCATCGTGTCCATACTGCAAATCCATCCACTTTGGCATGCTCTTACAGTGACGGCCTCAGTGCCGATGGTCTACCTCCAGCAGTTTTGGGGGATGATCAAGAGCCTCATCGCGGATGGGGCGTATCACTTTACTACAGTTGTAGGGACGAGGCACGTCTATATGAGCAAGAACGACTTCAGACTTCTCCTCGACCTCCCTCACAGCCAAAATTACGACCCTCTCCCATCAGATGCAGAACTGGTGCATGATTTCCTCAAGATGGGGTACCGCTCGCCGCTGACCAAGCTAGCTCAGATGCAGAGCAACGGGATTCCCCATCCGTGGAAGACACTTTTTGGAATCATCAACAAGTGTTTGTCCCCGAAGCACGCAGGCTTCGACAAAGGCAACAGCCACATCCTCCAGATATTTCACGAGTCATGTTCTCGCGAAATTACGATTTCGCTCAACTGATCTGGAACGACCTCGCTGAACAGATCAGACAAAAAGAGAACAAACGTTCCAAAAATGTGCCATATGCGAGATGGTTCTCCGTCATCATCCGTCAACAAATGAAGATGTACGAGCAGAATATTCCTCGCTTGCCTCCGGGAGGAAACTATCAGCCACCTAGGCTTACGTTCTTCCACAACCGTAAGCTCACGGACCTAGCTCAGCCATCGATGGCCATTTCGCTCGAGCTACTACGTCTCGCCGACCCGCGGGAGACGAATATCAGAGATACTGTCGGGAACATTATTTGACTGGGCAGTGATTAGAGGGCCCCCGAAAGACTTCAACATCAGCCCTCTACATCCACAACTACAGCCTAGTCCTGAAGACACGATGATTGATGAAGTGGCTTAGGAACTAGAGCTGGAGCCTCCAACTCACGAGGAAACAGTACCAGATGTTGAGGCCATCCTAATCGATGCTGTGGTGGCAGAGTTGGAACAAGAGGCTCCAGCAGAAACACTCCAAGTGGAAGTGCCCATAATTGTCGGCGTGCTCGAAGAACCTATTGAGGAAGGTCTTCAAGTAGCACAGCCCGAGGCAGGAACGGGGCACATCTCACCACCGCTGGCTACTACGCCAGAAACAGAGGCTCTAATATCAACAATACATCCTATCGAGGCCCCGGTGACGGAACCAGCCAGTGAGGATGTAGCACGAGGACTCGCGCCTCACACGGCTACCTCATCAGACACCGAGTCAGATGAGGAGATTCGGTTGATTAGAAGGACTCCAAGACGATTGAGCGTATCATTCGAGTCCCTCTTCGAAACCGTCACCGAACCATCAGACACAACGCCGACCATCACTCCAAGTGTTGCGGACCCTTCTTCGCTCAATCTTGAGCCGCAGCACGTCACGGCGGGATCAGAAGCTTCGGTGTCTGATACGCAGGAACAATCAGAACCTGCCCTAACACCCATAGAGGAGAATCTCCAAGATTCGACTCAAGGATTGGGTGGAAGTCTCGAAGAGACACAACCTCAAGTGACTCTGAGCCAACCTGAGGAGTTGGTGTTAGCTCAAGGGTTGATAACAGGCGACATAAGTCGTCCTGGACCATCCGCAACGGAGGCGTCCGCTCCGTATGTGACAGAAGATCGACTTCAGGCCGCTCTCGCTAACCGCTGAAGGATTTTGAAGACAAAATAATAGAGAGCGTGTGCAATGCCATCGAGACGTCCCACCAAGATCGTAGGAAAGCACCCGTCTTGGAGCCGTCTTCGTCACAACCCATCCTCACACCCACTCAACCCATAATATCCACACAAACACCAACACCCATCCTCACCCACAACCTAATAAATCCTGCCACCGTACCCATCAGCGAACTCCACTCAATTCTGGTCGCCAGGCTGTTGGAATTGACCACACGAACGCGGAAGAAGAAAATCTCTTCCGCCGTCTCGTGGATCGTCCTGACCCATCAGAAACGTGCCGCGGCCAAGGCTCCCACTCCAAATGCCGACATGACGACCCAGATGATCAGGGCCGTCCTGACGGGGACAAGAGGCCAAGGATAATCACAAAGGGTCAGAGACAGAACCCTGGCGTGACTCAGACAAGTAAAGGAGTCGCTGGAACCTCAGAACCCACTACCCAAACAACCGTCACCACGCGCCTCACCACACTAATCCAAATCGACCCACCAACCTTTCAAATAAGGACGTCTCCGCCCACACCACCGACCTTCACAAGCCCCTTGCTTCCGAAAGAAGAAGCAAGCGCTGCCATGCTCGTCGCCCTAGCGTAGACTCAGGCGACTCCCTCAATTGCTCCAGACCAACCGGGACCATCCGGACTTGACGTCAACCCACACGAGGTCCTAGACAAATACATATTCGAAGGACAGTGGATGACCCATTCCATGCCCGAGGAGCATCAAAGACAATGGCTTCAGGACGTTCGACACTTCTTATAACAAGCCTCGATAGACCTCATACTCATAGGAGACGAAGAACTTCAGGAAGGTGAAGACTACGAGCAAGACATCCCAAGGCTACCAGAGTTGATCGCGCAACGAGCGGCTTCCTCCACAAGACTAATGCTAGGGACCGTTCGGATCGACACGCCGTGGGAGAATATTCGGATAAAGATACCTTTCCTTGAAGGAGTCTGTGAAAATATTTGGAGGTCACCGGACAAAGTCAAGAAGCCGAACGAGTTTGAGCTGAGAGGGATCTCTCACTGGGATCAGCAGAAGAGGATGACCTACCTCTGGATGCTAACCATACTTGGACCTGATGTAAGGCTGGGGATGACTAAAGGACAAGTCAAGAGCCACTATAAGAGTCTCTTCCCGATTTGCCAGCTTCTCAGCGTCTACTGTGCTAAAGGAGGTCTTCCAACCCCAACCTAGGCTATCGAGCGAGTGGATAGGACCCGAGAGGATCTAAGCGAGAGCGACCTACCGTACATTCCTGCTGATGAGGTATACAATCTCTATCAGCTGTACGTGGAGAAGTACAAAGGTCCTCAAGGCTTCATCAAGAAAGAAGGTCTCGAGGGACTCTACCGGTTCATGATGTGCCAAGTCAAGTACTTCGCCCGTACACGACCTTCAGATGGCTCTGGAGAGCAACATGAAGAAGGTCAACATGTCCGCTCCACTCAACAAAGGACCAGAGATCGAAGGGCTTCCCAACAATCATGTGCACATCAGCTCAGTCCTAGGCATCACCTACCACAATCCAATGCTCCTAGCCGGCTTCTTCTGGTCGAGTATGAAAGGGGACGCTGTGAGGATAGTCCGAGGATGCCTTAACTGCCAGAAACACGCCAGCCTGCAGAGAATGCCTGCAGAAGCCATGAAATCGGTAACTTTACCTTGCCCCTTTGATCAGTGGGGTTTAGACATCTTCGGGCCCTTTTCGGGGAATGTGGCCCAGAAGAAGTTCTTGTTGGTGGCTGTGGATTACTTCTCGAAGTGGGTTGAGGTCGAAGCACTGGCAAAAATCACTGAGGAAGCCATCATGGCCTTCATATCGAAAAACATCGCCTGCCGCAATGGAATCCCGAGGAGGTTGATCTCCGATAACGGGAGACAGTTCAACGGAAAGAAGTTCAAGAAATGGTGCGAGCAACTCGCGATAGAGCAAATCTTCACTTCTGTGGCGTACCCTCAGAGCAACGGCCAAGTGGAGGTCACCAATCGCACCATCGTCCAAGGACTAAAGGCCCGACTGAAAGGGCTGGAAAAATCCGAGTTCAATGAGCTCCAAAGCGTCCTCTGGTCATATCGGACGACACCTCGAGAAGGAACGAGTGAAACTCCCTTTAGTCTGGTCTACGGAAGTGAGGCAGTTCTGCCTGCAGAAATCGGCATGGAAAGCGCCCGAAACCTGACTTACTCGGAAGACAACAACCGACTTCGGGCGGAAGACCTCGATCTAATCGAGGAAGGAAGGGAAAGAGCAGCCCTTAGGATGATCGTCTACCAAATAAGAATGACCAAGTCTTACAACCACCGAGTGCGAACCAAAAGGTATGAAGTGGGGGACTTGGTGATGAAAGAAATTCTCAACCAATAAGGAAGGAAGAAGCTGGAACCCAAGTTCGAAGGCCCTTATCGCGTCATCAAGAAGGGGGGAGGCCTCTTACTATCTCGAGGATACTGAAGGGAAGTAGCTTGACCAACCCTGGAATGCCCACAAGCTGCGGAAGTAAGGGGGTACCCTCATTATGCATACTTATACTTTCTCACTAAGTTTTGGCGTTATGTTTTCGCGTTATTTGTCCAAGGTCGTTTTCTTATTACTTGGATGTAAGCCAGACACTACTATTAATGCAATTCCTTTTCTTTCTGAACGAGGGTGATTCGAGCAAACACTTAAAACAAATAAAAGACACGAAGACCCGGGCAGAAGACTTATTCCCTCGGGCAAAATTAAATGCGCACACTGAATCCCTCTGCGAGTGGCTGAAATCTTCCCCTAGGGAAACGAAGACCTCGCGCACATTGAATTCCTCTGCGGGAGGCAGCTCATTGTTTCCTTCGGGAACGTCACGCACATTGAATCCCTCTGCGAGCGGCTGAAATCTTCCCCTAAGGAAGAGAAGACCACGCGCACATTGAATCCCTCTGCGAGAGGCGGCACACATTTCGCTTCTGGAACATCTTCTATGATCCCCAAGGCTCACCTCGGGCTCAGGGGGACGCCCCTGACCCAGGGTAAGAGACCTTATTATTGGCGTGATTCGACCCATGGTTTGAGTCAATAAGGAGAGGGAGCATTGGGCACATAACTTAGGGAAAACGTAAATTCCTTTATTATACATCCTGAGCGTCATCAGGGTAAACAAAGCAGAAAAACCGAAAATGGAAACATCTACGAAAAAGCAAGGAAAAAGTGAAAGAATCAAACAAGGCCCTAAGAGATAAACAGCAAACTAGTTCTCCAAGCTAACTCCCTCCGGCTCGGCCGCTACCCTGAGAAGCATCGCTGCTACTGCCTAAATCGAACTCATCCCGGAGGCTTTTCCCCTTCATCTTCTTCGGGGGTGAACGACGGGGGGCCAGAGCCATAAAGGTCGCCTCCGTGTCCAGAAAATCAAAAGGATTGGCGCTCTCCGGGAAGCCATTAGCTCTGATCTGGGACAAACATCCTTGGAACCCGAAGTTGAAATACAGGTTGGCCGCTTCAGATACCCTCTCGACAGGAACCAGCTCCTGACTCGCCAGGGATTCTCGATTACGGCGAATCTCTCTTTCCAAGTGGAGCTCTTGGCGGAACTTACCGACCTCAAACTGAGCCTCGGTCAGCATTTTCTTCAGACGACCCACTTTCTGAGCCTCTTCGCTAACCTTCATAGTCATCTCCACATGTTCCGGGATGAATCCACCATCTTCTGTAGAAGGCGGTATTGACGAGCTCCTTCGCAAGATAGGGAGTAAGCCTAAGAACAAAAGGAGGCAGTTAGGGCATGCATTCACTCAAAGCTGAATGAAAATTGTACCTGACTCAAAGAGAGCGCCGAGCCCACTCCTTCCAAAAACAGCCATCGGACAACTCCTTAGTAAAGCCCTTCTCCTCAGAGGTGAGGAAACTTAACATGTAGGATAAGGCGGATTCCCCATCCTTCTCCAACAGGAAAGAAGGATGGGGGCAGGTCGGGACACCGGAGGAGCTTCGTGCGATACAACAACTGGAGGAATAGAAGAGAAAGGCTTCACGCGCTTAGATCGCCCTGCCCCTGATCGGGGAGTTGATGGATCACCTTGGGCAACTTCTCCTGTCGGATAGTGGGTACAAGGACCCTCGCTCGAGGGACGACCTCAGGCATTCTGAGCACGAAGGGCCATAATTGGGGTAAAACCCACTCCATCACCTGGTGTAAGGGAAAATTACCCAAAGAAGGAACGTCTAACACTAAATAAAGGAAATAACTCACCTATGACCCTAGGGGAAGCAATCGCTTCAGTTGGGATGCCCGACACCAGTTCTCGCGCCGAAAAGCGATGGTCCCCGATACGAGCCAGAAACTGTGACAAGAGGTCAGGTGAACGACGGTCCCGATGCTAAGGCAAGAGGGTAAACGACCTCCGAAATTCACCTTGACCAACAGTTCTCAGCCAAGACGCACGGCGGAAATCAGGCGGGGAAGAGCTCGTTAGTATATTTTCGCGGTAGGTCAGTTTTCGACGGCATCAGGAATGTTGATTATTTTGACGTGTTTTTGTGTCTAAATTATTTGATCATTTACGTTTAATCCGTAAATGTGGTTACCACATTGTCGTTTGGTCGATTGCTATTGTTCTCATTGATAAGCTCATACCGATATTTGCTTACGAAAATAGAAATAACTTTATTTAGCGAAGTTTTTCGATTTATTCATGTAGATCGTCGTTGTAATTATGCAAACATTCTAAATGCTTTAACTTTATGTCTATGGAAGTGCCGAACTTCCACATTTTATTTAAACAGTTTCCGCTTTCTTTCTGTCTGATGGATTTTTTGGAATCAGGGATCATAATAATTGTTGGTTACATGTGCCAATCAACGGATTACAGTAACATCCGAACCTCTCGTCTTTGGGATAATTTGACTTCGGCGATGAAGGTGAGGGCTTGGCCTTTGATCTGGATTAGTAAGCAAGTCTCTCCGAGGTTTGCATTCAGGTTCGTTCGTGTGATGAGGAGTGAGGTGGGTCCTCTCGCCGCCATGAGCTCTGTTGCGCAAAAAGTGTAAGCTCTTTCTTTTTTGTCTCAAGTCGTTGAATTACTCACTGTTCGTTTCAATGCGATACATATCAATATTTTTGTCTTTTTTATTGAACCATAAATTCTCATACATTTTGCTCGGATTAGCAATGTGCTTGATGTTGGGTTTTTGCTGTAATAATATTTTTAGATTAAAAACAAATTATGATCATTCTCATCGATCAAAGTCTTTTGGCTTCTTTTGGGATCGTAGATTATCCCGCTATTGTTCCTCTGAGTTCTATATAATTCTAGACACCGCCGAAGCCATACTCGGCGTAGGAGCCGCCGGAATGGACAACACCGGATCCTTGGGGATGCAATAATAGCTGCGGATACGCATCCATACCACCACTACAGCACAACAGCACTACGTTTAGCCATAGAGGTGCGGGATACAATGAATGGGCTTATTTCCCTGTCGCATGGTGCACGTTTAGATTTAGTTTTAACTCTTTTGGGTTTTGATATGGTTACCTGAAAGGGCAGCCGCGTTTCTGTTGGTGTTGGTTGGCTTCGATTCTCAATTCTATAATAATTATATTTTTTGTTTTGATATGCATTTATATCTTTATTTCTCTTCGATCCGATGCAGGATTCGGGGAATCAAACAAACTTATCATGAGGTTTTTCCGAAGTATTTGGAGGGTGCCATCGTCTGGTTTGACTATTAAAGGGATTTATATCTCCTTTTCTTTGAACCACTTTATTAATATTGTATCATCCATGTTATTTTACACTTCAAGGTCATGGGTAGATTTTGATATCTATTTGTAGTTGGTGGCTGGCTTAAGACGGTTGAACCCTTTTATATTTATTGGTGGGATTATTTGTCTTCTTTAACTCATTGTTACAACGCCTTAAAATTATATTATGCTCTTTTGTTGGTATGTTATCTCCAGGCAGTTAGATTGGATGGAGATGTTTCATCAAGGCATGACCAAAGCAGGACACGAGTCTTAGTGCCTTGAGAGAGAGCACGCGGTGAAGCTCGACATCCTTCGTCAAAGCTGACGTTGACCTACCACTGGGTGGGAAAAAGGGCGTCCTGATGCTGTTTGGTAAATATTCTCCCTCATACTTTTGACTGTTCCGAGAATTTGCTAGACTTGCCGTGTTCATGAAACTTTTCTCCCTCATAAACTGAATAAATCGCTCGGTTGGGTGTGGATATTGTGGACATTGATATCCCTGCTTACTCTGATGCTAATTACAAAGCCGTAAAGCTTATAGGGTGTGAGGTTGCTAATGGTGCTGATGTGGCAAAGTTAAACGTACCCATGATTTCTAGGCTCGCTAGATATATGAGAGGAACATATATAGGGATTGAGAGGCCGTCAAGCAAGCAGAGAGGCTGATGATTCACACATTTATTGCAAAGAGAAATATTCATACGAGATACCAGTTGAAAATGAGCTATGAATAAGTGATTTTTATAAGGCGGGATGGTGGCTTATGCGAGGAGTTTGGGGTGTGAAGACGTGAAATTAAATCCCTAAGATGCGTATAGGTGGTTGAAATAGGACGCTGATGTGATTTATTTGTTGCTGATGTGATTTATTTGTTATTGATGCTGCTCTGAATACCATCACTTTTGTGTGATGCTTAGCTTGGCGAGTCGTCTCTATGAGAAGTCTTGGTTGATGTTGGATTGTCTGATTCTGGTTAGTCTGCTATGGCATTTAGTCTTTACTTTGGTTGTGTTTTTGTTACGGTTGGGTTTTTGTGCCTCTGTCTTTGTGTGAGAAAGAGCATGGATCAAATCATCCGGTAGTTTCATTTTAAACTATGTCAATATTTCAATGTCTTTTTGGTTTGTTTTTTGAGTCTTTTCGTTGTTGATCTTCTGATAGGATAGAGACATCATTACGTATTCAAGGGAAAGCTATCATTTCCTGCTGCAAAGGAGAACAAATAACTTAGGCTTAATTGCAAGTTTAGGGAAACAAAGAGCCGCAGTCTATATGTGTTGATCGTTTTCAAATTCGTTTCATAATTGTTATCAGCAGATGGTTGTATGAGATTTTTGGAATATTCTTTTACACATCTTAAGGCGAGTTTAATAAAATTCATGACAACTATCAGCCTTCTGTCCTCAACAAAATAATTTTATAAGTGACAGTAATTTAAGTATTCAAGCTTAGCTTGATATATGGCGCACTGTATATTAAAACTTTGTGAGATTTATGGGCGTTGATAAGATACGCAGTTTCAAAGAATATTTGTAACGATAAAAGAAGGAAATAACGATACAATTATACAGAGATTTGGGCGTGAACTACCTTTTTATTTTACACCCCGTGAAATATCCTATGAGGTTTATTCTAGAATTCCGTTTGAGGGAATATTTTGGACACATAATTTGACTATCTAATTAAATATACTTATATTATACATAGTTAAATTTAAGACCGTGCATTGCACGGGCAGAAAACTAGTATGTATGTATATGTATGTATACCTCATAGCTTGAACCACCATCGATGTCTACTTTTTTCTGCTGTAGGTATTGCGAGGAAGAAGAAGGCAAATTAAGGCACTTACTTTTTATTTATATTGGGATTTTCACTCATTTAGCCCATTTGTTAATTATATGCAGTTACTTAAACAAATATTAGTAAGCCTTATAATCAATGGAAGTTGGGTAAAGTTAAATAAAAATAAAAAACAAAAAGAAAAAAAGAACACAAAAAATCACCAATACTAAGGGGGTGTTTATTTTGGGGTGATCCTCCAAAATATCACCGTGATTCTTCTATCGCATCCTAATCACCGCGTTTGTTTGGCGTGGGTGATGAGTCATCACCGTGATGGAGGATCACCGAGGTGATCAAAACGGGGCGATATTCCAGCTTTTGGATTACCCCCAAAAGCAGGGTGATCCTCCATCACTGTGATGGGGTGATATTTTCAATATTTTTTTTGACAAAATTATCCACAAAATTATCCCTTACATTTTAACATTCATGCTTAAATACCCTTACTCCTATTTAAAATTACATAACAACATATTTAAATCTTAAAAAAATTATATTCAATGCTTAAAAAATAAGATAATTATGTTGATGGATTATTGAAAATATTTATAATTAATAATTGATTAATCCAGTAAAGCTTAATAAAATAACTATATTGAAGAATCATATAAAATACTTATTATTAATAATTGGTTAAAAAATAATGTCTAAAGCCTAAAAAATAAAATAATTATATTGATGAATTATATAACATGCTAATAATTAATGCTTAAAAATAATACTTGATTTTCAAATATTAATAACTACCACAGTAAATATTACCTCAAATGAAAATATTAAAACAATCTTACTACATAATATACATAAGGTTAAATATGACATTTACACAACATCACCACAGACATCACTGCGATTAAACAAACACCATATTCCCATATCACATTGATATGCAAAATGAAATATCTGCCAAAACAAACATAATGATGACATATCACCTTAATCCACATCGCGGTGATGTCCACATCACGGTGATAATCACCGTGATGTTAGATCACCGGAAACAAACACCACCTAAAGGTTTAATTGGTTAGTTTGCTATTTTGAAGGTTTATTTATCTCATAATCTATGTCATTTCTTCATTATTTATTTAGGTATGATTGTTTATATATTTTATTTCGTTTTTCACATATTTTTTCTTTTCTAGACTAGCATTGTCTAAGATGCTTGATGTTTGGCTTGTTAACATTTTTTCTAAATGACTTTTTAGTGGTTTTGAATATTCATAAAATTCTAGTTGTATTTCTTAAGATTGTAAGGATACAAATATGGATAAATGGGTCATTAGAGTATATAAGAATTAAAAATGGTTTCCAAAAGTAGTAAATGGGTCATTAGAGTTTATAGAATACGGTTAGTCATAATGAAGATCGAAGTAGTAAATGAGGTCGGACGGACGTAAACGGAGACCCCAGGCCCAACTATATAATCATGGGTCCGCCTCTGATCATGATATAACATAGATACATTCTCGTGAATTAGGTGAAATATATCATTTATTTCACCAACTACTAACTTATTGACGGACATAAAATATAAAATATATTACGTATACATAAAGAAAAAACTTAACCAGTAAACACATATTCCTGTATCGAAAATATATGTCAATTCCAATTGGAATTGACCGACCAAATTGAGTTGTTTTTATCTGGCCCTCATCAATACTATAATGAAAAGGAATTAATTTTTTCGATTATGTTTTTATTTCTACATACTGAACAATTATAGGTAGGGGTGTCGAGCTCGGCTCGATTAAGCGGATCGAGCTCGGCTCGAGCTTGTAACGACCCTACTTTCCTAATTAAATTATTTGGCGGATTTTTCGCAACGAAAGCCACGGAATGCCCATTTTGTAAAAGCTTTTTAAAATAAGTTACACACAATATAAAAATAATGTTTTACAAAAGTCGTTTTACATGAGCCAAAGCCCCAAAATAAACAAAATACTGTGGCCGCTCCACAGGTCGCATCCTCTCGCCCTCAAAAGCCCGTGGAGTCACTGCCACCAGCCGTTAACCTAGTCCTGACGTTTGCTGACGTCGGATTCATTATTACCTACAACACATAAAGGCATGATCATTTCACTCAGTAGGAGAATTTCATGCAAATGCAGCGTGCACTCAATCCCCAAACCCGACACATCACCAGATGATAAATGCTATGCACGCTCGTTCCCACTCTCTATGCTATCACAATACCAGGGCCCTAGGCTGGACTCGCCACCTCGCGCGCAATAAAATAAAACGTCTGGTCGCTCACGCCAAACTAGCGGTGTCCACGCTACAGTCCACTGATCGTTCACGTCAGCTTCCTCCCGTAGGTCGCCCCTTCCGCTACAGAGCTCGACCGACGATTTGCACCTTGGGTTGCTCAAGCCCAAGTAGACAGATCGCTCACGTCTGTCTCCCGTCAGGTGCCTCATGAGTCCAACCTCAACTCCTCTAAGAGTACAACTAGCAAAATCGGCACACTCTACCCCGCTCAATCGACACTATAACGTGTCTCCGCCCACGCGGTCATCATCTCCCACGATGTCGTGATATGCAGTGCATGCCATGTATTAAGTACGTAGATAATTTTCACATAAAGTGCTTATTCAAAAATTCGGACATCTATTAAAGCACTAAAAATATCACTTATAGATAAATTAAATACCGTTCCTTGACCTAGTAAATTAACCTTTTTAATATCCCGAAAATAGCTCTTACAGTCAAAACAGTCTAAATGGACCTATACTTGAACTAAAGCCCTAACTAACCCAATTGGTCAACCTGTGCTCGAAGTTGGTCGATCAAATTAGGGTTAAAAGGATTGATAAATTTAATTTCGGTATCGCCCGATTTAAGGATAAGCTCGGCGATTTTGAGGAATTGTCCGATCGAGAAAATCGCCCGAATTAAGAATAAACTCGGCGATTTGAGGAATCGCCCGATTCGGGAAAGGGCATTGCCCGATTTTAATTAAAATCTCGGCGATTTCACTTTCGCCCGAAACTTGGTTTAGCAAAAATCGCTCGATATTGTATCTATTCGAAGTAAGTAAATCGCCCGAGCCTAGTTCATCTACCCGAACTAATTCATACACCCAAATTATCTCCTAAGCATTTAAACGTGTATATTCATCCAAAAACCTATAGATTGGGCTCGAAACTTGACACATATCATCAAGCACATAACAAGTAACAAAATCGCGTCGACCAAAGCTCATCGGTTCGAACTTGACTGTCGTAAACACCCAAGTTCTAAACTTTTGAACTTATTTATGTGTTGTAGGTGAAGAAATCCACCTACCTTGTTTCCTATGCTTTGTTTGGATGATTTGGGGTGTTAAGCTTTGCCGAAATCGTTCCGAGCTTACTAGTCTCCTTTGTTTTCTTCACTTTTGGCCTTGACTTCTTTTTCTCTTTTTCTTGAATGTGTCGTTTCTTTTAGGGTATGTTTGGTTTGCGGAATTCGATGCGTAAAAGAAAAGAAAAGTGTGGTCATACGCAGTAAATCATTGTACATTACGCTTCATGTCTCGTACCATTCTACTTTTCCTTTTCTTTTCCACGTCGAAATCCGTAAACCAAACGGAGCCTTAGGGTGTGTTGTGTGGGTTGGAATTTCATATGAGATTTTTTTTAAGTGGTGATGAACCCCACGTGATTTGCATAACCCTAAAACAAAGTTCCACATTTTTGGGATGACAAATGATTATTTTTACATAGGTTAATCATGGGGCAAGGGAGCCCATGCGTGTACCTCCTTAAAATGGGGGAAAATATCTTTTGGTTTCTCTCTTGGGCTCAATCCTGGGCTTTAAAGGGTTTTCCACCCATTTGAAAAAATTGGGCCCTTATTATTATTATTTAATTGATTCTACTTGGGTTCAAATATATTAGTTTGGTCAATGCTATTTATTGGATCCAATCGAATTGGGCCCAAACTATTTAGGCCAAATATTGTCTACACTGAGTCTGTCGTTCGGCTTTTGATTTGTTCGAACCCCAATTTACTTAATTTTGAACATGTACAAAATAAATTACATACAAATCCCGTATTTAAAATTTACGAGTGTTACAGAGCTCGGTCGAGCTCGAAATTTTTCGTCTCGAGCTCGGCTCGATAAGCTCGATAAGCTCGATAAGCCGGGGTATTTGAGCTTGAATTCGGGCTCGAGCTCGAGTTCGATATATATTATTAAATTAAATACGTATTATAAATATTTAAAATATTAAATATTTAAATTATCGGCTCGATAAGAGCTCGACGAGCCTCGAGCCCAGATATGATAGGCTCGAAGCTCGGCTCGATTACTAACAAGCCAGCTCGAGTCGATTTTGACCGAGCTCGTTTCAAGCTTTGACCGAGTTGCTCACGAGCGGCTCGCGAGCAGCTCGGCTCGTTTACACCCCTAATTATAGGTTATCGTCAAGCCTATGAATCATTCACATAAGTCCCGAAAGGATTTATGTTATGATTCTCCTAATTCATGATTAAATTTACATTACTTTGTTATTTTTGTTCTCGTATTTAGCCTTGTTTTATAAGTGTAAATAGGTCTTAGTTCTCATTCAAGAGGACAAAAAGACCATTTACCTAATATATTTTTGAGTTTTCTTCTCTTCAAGGATTACGTGGTTTATTTTGAGTTTCCTGAATAAAAATCTCATGCCTCGAGTTGATCTAGTTGTCGATTATAGGACGAACCCGAATTTCGGTATGCTTGAGTTTGACTTGATAACTAACGAGCCGAGCTCGACCTCGAGTCGTGTTGGGAAACGCTGGATTATCCCCGGGATTTTAAAATTTTCGGCAGTTCCCGTTTCCCGGAATTGCTCGGTTTAACACGAACAGTAATAACGTCGAGGGGGTTCGTCGAAACGTACCTTACAGTTTGAAGAACCGAAACTGAAATATGACGGCGGTCGAGGATTGCGGAAAAATTCGTCACGCCAATCCTTTTTGGTGGTCACGTTCGATCGTCTCCCGTGGATAGGTAGAGAAGTCATCGAGAATTTGCCCGGCGAAGAAAGAGAGCTCCAAGCTTTTCTTTTTGATGTGTGTGTGACTTGTTCTCTTTGTTTCTTACGAGTAAATTTCGTCTTCTCCCTTCTATATAAGGTGAGTGGTTGAGCTTTTTACTCCCATATCTTAAAAGAACTTATCTTTCAAATATTCAACTTACAAAATCTTTTAAAAAAGGAATCTTTAGTATATTTTCAAAATCATGCTATTTAATTCCAAATCAATTTCAAAAAATCCTACCATATCTAATATGTTATTTTCAAAAATATCATGAGGTGAAATTCCCAATTTGCCCCTCTTAGTAAGTTACGGTATGACGCCATTTATACCCGCGGATATAAATATTTATTTTAATTATCAAATAATAAAATAAATTCTCACACACAAATATTAATTTTGGGCCAATCCTAAATTAAATATATTAAATTAGGTCAAGCCCAAATTTAATTTAGACCGAGCCCATTTACGACTCTAAGTCCAATCTCTCCTTAATTTGACCCGTACTTAGTGATCCTTTTTAAGCTCGACTCCTCTGGTTCGTCTCAACTCGGCATTGGGAGGAATCCAAGAGCTCGGTAAGTGCCTAGCTAATATTGGGGTACCGAGCCGACCCCGAGTCGAGTCCGAATTCAAAATTCACGAACAACTATAGAGTATCGTCATACGTATATACCCTTCACATGTGTTCCGGTCGAGTGATAGCCATGTAATGTCAAACTAACAGGACTCCTCTCTATGATGAATCATGACAGGGAAAATTATGAAACTACACTCCACATCCAAGTGAGTCAGTTGACAATCACGCCCCATTGTCAAGACCTCACGTCGCCGCCGACTCTACCGAAAGCACGTTGAGCCTAGCAAAGCTAGTGGAAGGTCAGGACCTTGAGGCCAACTCCAACGTTGACCCTTTCGGTCTAAGGTTCACGTATGCTACTATGTTCAGTCGGTTCGATCTTTGACATTCCTAGCATGCGATCGATTCGACTATGAGTCAGTGTCCAAATACAGACAATCCCCAATTCATCTTGTATCAATGTCACGAGCTCCCACTCCCCCGAGTGATCGACTGGCACAGTCATATCGGACTCGTCGACATATCAAGTTTATGTGATCAATCCGGTCACCCTATCGGAGATATTAACTTGTGAACTATTTTAACCTCAGAGAGTAATTGTCGGTGCCCCCTCTCTGCCAAGCAGAATCGATAACTAAACTCTGACGTTTGGGTTTTATTCACTTTATCTTCTTAAATAGAATGCATTGTAAGAAAATATGATAAAAAGAATAACATGCCTTTATCAATTGAAATGTCATACAATCGAGATATAAAAATAATTGTGAATATTACATAGATTTTATAGCCCATATTCATCTAATCCTCGAATATCGGCATTCCGAGGGCGTATTCCCAACAAGTCGAGCTTGGTCAACTCGAACTCGAGTCGAGCTTTGACCGAGCCGAGCTGCTCGCGAGCTGTGAATGAACACATCGCCTATTTACACATCTTACATACATTTGAGTTTTTTATATTTTCTTAACAATTTTAATACTCGATTTGATGTTCCGTCATTTCTCACTCAATAGAAAATAAATCTTTTATTCAATTTAGATCCAATGATCTATTTGATAATGTTGGAAGTCAAAGTCAATAATTATTCTATGTATTTATGTCTTGTTTCATATATAATATATATTAATATATAACTTAATCGAGTTTCGAGCCGAGTCGAGCCGAACATTCCCTGGCTTGAGTTTGACTTGATTATTAACGAACCGAGCTATGGTCAAATCGAATTCGAGCTGAGTTTTGACCGAGCTGCTTGCGAGAAGCTCATGAGCGGCTCGGTTCGTTTTCGCCCCTAATAAACGACCAATTTCAAATCAACAAATGTGATCTAATATCAGGGACCAATCCATTATAGAACTAGATAACGGGATCCAATTGCAACTTTTTAATGTGATCCAATATCAGTCAGGGACCAATCCATCTACAGAACTAAATAATGGGATCCAATTGCAACATTTTGAAAACGTTGAGGCGCTGAATAAACATTTAAAAGCATATCATATGTGGCAAGAGTGAAATTATGATAAAATAGCGGAAATGAATAGAAAGCCTAATTTGTAAAATAACTATCCGTTGCTAATAAGCAATTGCTATGGCGAGGAATCAAAGTGGTCAGTACAAAGTGACGTGAGCCTTGAAATACAACTCATGTTTTTCTGACGGGATAAGTCAATGGAATCAGCAACAGAGCTTTGCTCCACCTTATTAGCTAGTTTCGACTGTTATGCAGCTCACTCATTGAAAATTGGGAAGTGCTTGGATGTTAATTGATGTAAGTTACATTCAAGAGGTATTCACATGCCTTTGTATTGCGATTTCATCAACAATGTATTCGAGTCTTTGATTATTTCTTCAAATTTTTGTATGGACTGCAATTAATAGTTAGAATAATGATCTTGAATATCTTACTATGCTAGAGGAACTCTTTTTCGGACTTAGTTCCAATAATGTGAATATTGATATTGGTTGTTAGGTTATAATATAGTTGTCCAAATGTGGAGGCTGATACCTTTCTTTAAAATGATTCTAATACCTGCAAAATGAGAGTGATAGGGGTGACCTATCCAGCATTCCTCATCACCTGACAACCCACAAAGAACAGAGTAGGAGGTTGGGTCTGAAGGAGGCAAGAACTAGGTACGAGGTTCGACAAGGACAAGGCACGAAGGTGTTATCTAGAGAAGCTCGGGAGATATTCCACAGACCTACGGAACTATTCATAAGGGCCAAAGGAAGTGCCCGAGAAGGACTAAGTGCGAGGCTCGACTATAGGCAACGTACGAAGGTGGTATTGGGAGGAGCTAGGGAGATATCCCAGGAAGCTACGGAGCTATCCGGAGGGAACAAATGAAGTAATCGAGAGAGCTAAGGAAGCGACCGGGAGACCTGACGAAGGATAGCAGTACGAAACCCTAGTCGCCCCTACAGTATAAATAGGGTCTTTTATCCATTTTACACCATAAGTCACACGCCCCACACACACTAACACACCAAGAACGCACACACATGTTCTCTCTCCCTCTCTTTATCTTCTTTCTACTGTTTAGAGTTTGGAAGCAGTTGTAAACGCGAGAGATCGTGAGATAGAGTGTGTAATCTTCCTCCGTTAATAGTGAATATTCTCCGGCGGCCCGTGGACGTAGGATTCACCCGAATCCGAACCACGTAAATCATCGTCTCTTTATTTTTCTGTCCTCTTTCTTTATACTCCATCCACGATTTCATCCGAACCGGCCCTCACCTTGATTCCCGGACCATAAATCTTGTTGATCGGGGTTGTAACCCACATCAAATGGCTCCGTCTGTGGGAATCGAGGGTTGGAACGTGAGATATGGAGTCGTGGCTTGGATTCAACGACTGTTTCTGGATGATTTGGGGGCTGCCGTTCTTGAGTTTCTTCTATGACACTTCATCGAACACTTGCCGAGCAAAAATCTATCCCACCATACGCATGGCCACCGACCACCTTGGCCTCACCGTCAGCGACTATCTATCACCCATACCGTCCACCTATGACCGAGGCGGAACCGTCTAGACCTCGCCGCAGCTGGCTCCCCGAAAGACGCCGCGTTGGCCTCATGTGGCGGTGGTCTGCCGTCGCCATCCTATCCGCCCTCCTTCTCGCCACCATCTAACCACCGATGACCAAGGAAATTCCGCCGTGGCCATGGCCGCGATGATTCCAGCCCGCCACCGTCAATGACTTTCGCCGGCTGCGTCATGCCATCCGCCATCTGGGCAGCGACGAGCAATGGCTACCACCAACGGCTACAATGATGAAGCAAAAATCTGGGAACAAGGTCCCAGCAACGAACAAGAGTCTTAACATCGTCAGATCTAAAGATGGGGAAAATCGACACCAACTTCTTGAAATTGAAATTGCCCATGGCTAGAACCCGATACTTGAATCATTCGCCGTTCATTCCCAGTCGTCTCCGGAGCCAAACGGCCGGGACGTTCATACCCACATCGTCGCGCCGTGCCGTCGTACCTTCGAGAAAAGTCCCAACCATTCAACAATCAAGCCCCGATTTCAGAGCTCGTAAGGCCGATCTGCCGCAGATAGGGCCCGTCGCGCTCTGAGGAAGAGCTACCGTTACTGCGGTGCTGGTCGCCGGCGACGCCACCGCTGGAAATTGCATTTTGGGACCCCGGTTGTAAGTTTCCTAATTTTTGGGGTGTTAGGTTGAATTATAGAAATAATGGGGTCAATTCTGTTATTTTCCTTGGGACAAATGCTGTGAAGTTTAAAGTCTGGGGGCAAAGTAGAATTTTTGATAATATTAGGGGTACTATGAGTTATTTTACCTAGGGTTTTCCAATGGGTTTGGGCCTTAAGCTATAATATTAATTTCCGCTGGAATTATTCACATTGGGTCATTAGCCCAGTTGGTCCCCATAAGGACTCCTAAAAGGTACAGCCTAGAACAGACAGTAATAGGCGTACAACTGTCAGGCTGACATGTCTTCTTTCCGACCAAAATGTCCCCCAGCCAGCACACTCTGCGTGTCCACTGGTCGGCTGCAAACAGTCTCGTCCTTTTCAACACCCCGATGTCATGATTAGCTGGAATTATGTACCTCCTCCGTACACTACCTGTGACCTACCAACTTCCCTACTTAGATGCGGACCTACCAGCTTTCCTACTTAGCTACCTTTGACCTCTGGCTCTCCTACGTAGCTAACCCATATCTCGAAATTTGAGCTTCCCAGATCACCGGATTAGGGAGAGTGCTGGGCTATGTGCTAGAATTTATTTGTACGCGCTCACTTTTAACCTACCATGACGCACTGTATCACTAGGCAATTATTAAATATTATCTCATTATTATTTTTATTATTATCTCACGACGCTCACTGCGTCCCGTGCGTGGGAGTTGCTTGTGGCTGTGGCTTGCAGATTTGGCAGGTATAATGGTCTAGCTTTCCGCTGACGACTAAAGTCCCCTAGATCCTGGTGGGAAAGTCTCCTAGCTCCAGACGGAGTTCAAAACCATAAGCTCAGGCTCCAGGCTACCCTTGATGAACGCATTAATAAGCCCAGATGAGGTTGCACAGATGGCGCATTAATAAGCCCAGACGAGGCTGCGCAGATGGCGCATTAATAAGCCCATATGTGGCTGTGCAGATGGCGCATTAATTGGCCCAGATGTGGCCGCCCAGATGGCGCACTAATACGCCCAGATATGGCCGCGCAGATGGCGCACTAATAAGCCCAGATGAGGCTGCGCAGATGGCGTATTAATAAGCCTAGACGAGGCTGCGCAGATGGCGCATTAATAGGCCCACCAGATGTGGCCGCGAAGATGGAGCACTAATAAGCCCAGATGTGGCCGCGCAGATGGCGCCCTAATAAGCCCAGATGTGGCTGCACAGATGGCGCATTAATAGGCCCAGATGTGGCCGCGCAACCCAGATTGGGCCTCGCATATGGCGCTCGCACAGATGTGCACAGGCTCCAAGTTGCCCTGGATACGCCTGATAATTCCAGATTGGGACACGACCAAGCCAATGCTAGCAGAACCGTCCAATTTTGGCAGAGCTCCTAAGCTCCAAATTGAACCAGCCAATGCTGGCCGAACTCGAAATGGGAGAACTAGCCAATACTAGCCAAGAGCTCCTAAGCTCCGACTCAACCCCAAATGGAAGACAGAACCAGCCAACGCTGGCCTCAAACCAGATGGAAAGGTTCACAGGTACTCTGTGAACCTGATAAAAACAAAATTTGAGGGGTGTCGAACTCAGCCTACCCGAGTGTCTCCGA
Source organism: Craterostigma plantagineum (assembly GCA_027422505.1). NCBI lineage: Eukaryota > Viridiplantae > Streptophyta > Magnoliopsida > Lamiales > Linderniaceae > Craterostigma > Craterostigma plantagineum. The sequence continues at coordinate 7,187 of JAPQWV010001177.1, read as the reverse complement.
GGATACTGCGATCCGTGATGAAACCTGTAGAATACCAGTTGTAATTGTGCTTGATTTCATTAGTTGTCCTTGTAATTTGGGGCGTTTTGTATAGTAGTCCTTAAATTAGGACTAGTTTGATATTTATACCAAGTTTGTTTGGTATAAATACATGTAAATCAATTGAGCTGAAAAGAAGAAAGTTTATAGAATTGATCCGAAGGGCTTGCAATTCGATTTCTAGAGAGAGAAACAATAGTAACTTTCTCACTCTACTCGAATTCTCTCTCTTGTTCTTCATTTGAGTTTTTCGATCGAATTCAATTGATTATCTAAACGATCGAATTACTATGAATTCTAGCCTAGGATCGTAGAGTTGTTAATCGTAGGACCTAACAATTGGTATCAGAGCAGATTCGTTCTGTTTTGAATCGAAAATTGTTAGAATTAGATCGAAAATCATTTTCTAGATACTGTTCATCGAAGAACATGTTTGGCGCGAAAACCTTTTTCGATCCAATAGCTTAATTCTGTGCCTAATTGACTTGAATTTGGTGTTTTGTGCTTGTTTAAGTGTTAGATCATCATTGCGATCAGTTCTGTAGCAGTTTGAACTTCGATTTTTAGGATTGAATTGCTTCTGCGTGTTACTGTTTGCGAAGAACATGAAGAGCACGTTCTGATTTTGATCAAATTTGATATATTTTGCTTCATAACGTGTTTAATTGCTTGTTCGTGCGTGATTAGTACTTGATTGCGAGCAATTACCTCAAACTTTACTATCTGATTCTTTGCTTTTGCTCGAATTTGTGTTAATCGTATTCAGTGAATTTTTCTCGATTGCTCAAATTTTTCTCGCTAAGTTTTGCGATCTGATTAGTTTCTCGATCGATAAACTTAGCGCGAGAATTTTTCTCGGTCAGAATACGAAGTCAGCGCTAGAATCGTCATCAGCAGAAACGATTTTAGTTAGAAATATTTCTCGAGCATTATACAGCGAAAACTTTTTCGAGAGAGACTTATTTTGACTTTGCATGCGTAAAAACTTTCACTCGAAAAACTTTTTCAGTCAAACCTTTTAACGTTTGACCAGACGAAAATCATTTACACGCGAGAAAATTGTTCTAGTCAACAGATTTATTTTGACTTGTCGAGAAACTTACTAACGTACTGTTTCTTTACGATCGAAATAAATTCATGATCAAGAAATTTTTCTCGACCGAATGATTTTGAGCAATTTATCTCGCTCGTAAAATATCACGCTGACAAAATATCTCGCACGAGAACAGTACTCAGTACATTCTATTTCGACGGAATTAATTTGATCAAACTTTAAAGATTGAATCGAAAATAATTGTCGACCTAATTTTCGAATCAAACGCTACTAACGAATTTTGTCACTTGTGAAGCACATTACATCATCTTCAACCTTCAAAACAGTTAACGAAGATCCTTCAACAACTCGACTACAATACAAACATGGATGCATACTCACTCGGAAATGACAACCGTCCGCCGATCTTGCAAAGAGGCGAATACACAGTGTGGAGAAGCCACTTTTTGAATTTCATCACTCTAAAGGATCAAGCCGAAAATCTACTGAAGTCCCTTGAAGGGGGACCGGCACAGTTCTGGGTTCATGTACCCGAGGACGAAACAGCTACTCCAGCAATTCCAGCTTCTAGGCGGCTAAAGGAGCCTAGAGAAAACTCTCTGGAGGAAAGAGCTCGAGCTAAGGCTGATCTAGTAGCCATGAATACCATTATGCAGGGCATCCCCAACGATATATACAGACAAATCGACAGCCTTACATTGGCCAAAGGGATGTGGGATGAGCTGCATAGGATGATGCAAAGGACGGAAGTTGGCATAAAGGCCAAGAAAGCGAACATTCTCACTGCTTACGACTCATTCAAAGCAAAGCCGGAGGAGAGTCTAAACGAGATCTACCAACGATAGCTCACTCTTCTCAATGAAATGAGGAAGATAGAAATAACGAAGACAAACATGGAGACAAACATAAGATTTCTATCTTCTCTGCCCTCGGAATGGATGAAAATATCCACTCAAATACGACAAAATAAAGATCTAGAGGAGTTGGATGTCCATGCCGTGTTCGATAATCTCGCTCAACATGAGGAGGATATCCGCGAGATTACCAAAGAGCAGAAAGGCAAACAAACCGATGACACGATTGCCTTAGTCTCAAAGAAGAGGAGCACAAGATCAAGAAAGGAAAAGATCGTTAGGCCACCTTCATCATCAGAGTCGGAAGATGAATAGGACTCCGACATCGAGCCGAACATGAAAGCCCTTGGAAAACAGTTAGCTCTCATTGGACAAATGATGAGCAAGTAGTACTTCAAGAAGAAGTCTTCAACCTCAGCCAATAGACTTCGGACTACAAGCTCCAAGAACAAAGTACGTGCTCTGGAGAGTTCCGAGGTCAAGAATCCAAAAGAGACTAACAAATGCTTTAACTGTGGCAAAGCAGGTCACTTCGCCAGAGAGTGCACTATCCCGAAGAAAAGAGATGCAAACTACTACTCCATGAAGCTTCAATTGACAAAACAGAAAGAAGCTGGAGTAGCTCTCATGGCCGAACAGGACCAATGGCTCGAGGACACGTCGAGCTCCGAAGAAGAGAACTTAGCCCTCATGGCCCGTCTCCACAACGAATTGGACGCCGAAACATCCACTCGTACGGACGACGACAACGCATCCACGTCTTCAAATGATGTAGTCACTCCTTCCACATTATTGACCATTTTAGAATCATATCAAAAGCAATATGCTAACATGAAACGTGAGCAGAAAAGTATAAAGGAAGTAGAGAATGAGCTTGAGAGAGCTCAGGAGAAGATAGATAGTCTCGAACAAGAACTTAGGAGCTCTAGTGCAAAAAAGATGAACTTACTAAGAGCCTACAGTCTAGAGAGACTAGTCAACCTCAACTAGGACAACAGAGCGAAAAGATTAAGGAATTAGAAGATATGCTCGCAAATAACTACAATTGCTGGTTACAAATCTCAACGAGAAAGCCATTTTAAATTGTAGGATAACCGAAGTTACCTCTAAGATCACTAACTTAGAAGCTCAATTAGAAACATCGAATGCTAAGATTAGTGAGCTTAGTAAGGATTTCGATGCCTGTCAAGTCGCTAAACTAACCGTGGAAAATAATTATGCTCTCCTAGGTGAGGAACGCAAGAAACTATATGCCAAAGTAAAGAAATTAGATGATATAGTTACGCGTAGGGGACAATCCGAACAGACGATATTTTTAAACAAGCCCAAGGATATAGAGTTCTATAATCCTATAGAAGGCATAGGTTTCACTAACCCGTGTGTTTTACAAAAGAAAGAAATATACTATGTTAAACATATGGGCTTAGGAATAACCTCTCTTAGAAATTTTACTGAATCGTCTTATGAAAATACTTTCGATTCATCCATTAGACAAGGTCCACATGGTCCAGAAATCCCCTTTGACTATAAAGAACTAAATGAAAGGGACAAAAATAGGAAAGAAACTCTAACACCTGTCTGTAATTTAGTTCAAATTCTACCTCCTGACTCTCGAACACACCACGAGGAAGTTAAAACCATTAATTATAAAAATTCTCTCTACAAACCCCCCATCATAAAATAGATAGAGGAATCACAGGCAAAGTTAGAAAAAGAACGAGAGAATTTCGAAGCTGAAAAGAAAAAATTCTTTAAGGAGATGGAAAATCTCAAGGCTTCCTCGTCCTCCCAAACTACCTCTCACGCTATTACAAAAAGCGTGAAAAATGAAAAATCGCCTTTGAAAGATAAATATTGTAAAAATAATTCTGTTAAAAGTGTTATGACTAATTTCACTTTACCTACGTCTACAGGGAGCGTAGCGTCAGCACTAAAAACAAAGGCGAGAGTGTCTAGCACTAAGATAAAGAAGGTGTCATTAGATTTAAATGTTTCTGAGCATGCTACTCCTTCTGTTACAATAAAAGACACTCGTAGAAATAAAAGAGCTATTTCCACTTTTAAGATAGTTGCTTCTACTTATTCACTTCAGCCGATCACCTTTAGAAGCACCAACTTCGAAATAGGCTCTACGTCAAAAATTAATCGTTCTGAAACAAATGCCACTAGGAAGACACGTAGGAAACAAGATCCAGCCATAAAGAAAGCTTATGGCGCCGTACATGAATGTACTCACCTAAGGTATTCCGTAGAAATTAAATCCCCTAAGCACCTTAGGAGACTATCACAAGAAAAGATCTTTTCCTCAATCAAACCCTACGAAGCATTTGTACGTGCTGAAATTAACCTTCCCTGTAAGGTTCAACCCAAATGGGTTCTTAAATCTCCGCCTAGGACGACAAAAGCCCAAAGGACCAACTCTCCTATAGAGGCAAAACCCAAACCCACTTTTTCAAAAGTGCAATGGGTTATTAAGACTCTTCCAAAAATAGATTTAGGAGTCATATCTGAAGCCAAAACTAAATCTGCTAATCCGAGAGGACTTATGTTTAAGTGGGTACCTAAAGCTCTCTAAATTGTTTTTGCAGAGCCATCATGTGTGGTACCTCGACTCTGGTTGCTCCACACACATGACTGGTAATCAAGAGCTGCTGAGCAACTACAAAGACCGAACTAACGGCAAAGTCAGATTTGGGAACAATCATTCAGCCCCGATTCTAGGACTTGGGGATATCATTCTGAAGAATCTGACCATCAAAGATGTCTCATACGTCGAAGGCCTCCGCCATAACTTGTTCAGCATAGGCCAATTCTGTGACAAAGGCTTCCAGGTGGTCTTCCATGCTTACCGGTGTAGAATTTTGGATAGTCAGGACACATAACTCCTTCAAGGACTTCGGAGATCCAATCTTTACACGATCAACCTGACGTCTGTGCGGCCCTCGACAGCTGTATGCCTCATTTCTCAGACTGATTTACAGAGGAACAGCCTATGGCATCACTGTCTCATCTAAACATGAAAGCTCTCCAACGTCTTTCTACGAAAAAGTTGGTTCACGGTCTTCCAACTATACAACTACAAAGGGAGCATCACTGTTCGGAGTGCCAATTAGGAAAAATGAAGCGAGCATCTCATCACGTCAAGCAAATTGCGTCTACTTCTCGACCATTGGAACTAATTCACATGGATCTCTGTGGTCCGATGCAGACTCAGAGTATCAATTGAAGAAAGTATGTCCTAGTGATTGTAGATGACTATTCTCGCTACACGTGGACAAAGTTCCTCCGAACGAAAGATGAAACTGGTGACTTGATTATCAATATTGTGAACACAACTCAAAATCTACTGCAACAGACTATTCAAGTTGTTCGAACAGACAACGGCACTGAGTTCAAGAACAATCACCTCAGTGAGTTTTATCAGAAACTTGGAATAAGTCAACAATTTTCAGCCGCCAAAACACCTTAACAAAATGGGGTCGTTGAAAGGAAAAATCGAACCCTAGTGGAAGCCGCTCGTACAATACTGATCCAATCGGGACTTCCACACTTTCTATGGGCTGAAGCAGTCAATACCGCTTGTTTTACTCAAAACAGGACGGTGGTTCACAAACGGTTCAACAAGACTCCGTACGAGATTGTGAATAATAGAGTGCCCAACATATCTTTCCTTAAAGTCTTCGGGTGCAAGTGCTTTGTGGCGAACGACCGAGAGCAACGTGCAAAGTTCGACCCTAAAGCATCGAAGCTATATTTGTCGAGTACTCTTCAACATCAAAAGCGTACTGAGTATACATCAAGTCCAACCGAACTGTTAAGGAAAGCTATAATGTCACTTTCCACGAAGTGGCAGAAATGGCTTCTGGTCAATTCAGTCCAGGACCCGTGCCTAACCCGTTGGTTCCTGCTCAATTCAGTTCAGAACCCGTTCTCAACCCGTTGGCTTCTGAAGACAACATTTCAGAACCCGTAATCACTGTGTTGGCACAAAACCAACAGAAGATGGCAACAACTTCAGGATCAGTGTCAGACGAAGCAACGAGACTTGCAATAGACGACTTGGATTCTCTCTTCGAACCGGTATATCGGTCATACACGACTACAATGGATTTTCTACCGAACGAGACCGACGTACCAAGTTCATCTCACACCTCTACCCCACCCGATTCAGAATTGCCACAGAACACCGAAGAACCTACAGCGGTCATCGAGGAAGTATCATCAGAGACGATCAATCCAAGTGCAGTATTGGAACTTCCTCAGACAAATGATCAATCGGAGACTATAGGCAATCTAGATCCACAGATGGCTGACACATCGACTTCAGCCTTGCCTCATGAGCGCAAGTGGACGAGAGGCCACTCGGTTGATCGGATACGTCGTCAACACAGTCTTTTTAGTTGCTTCCTGAGCCAAAACGAGCCTACCAAAGTAGCAGACGCACTTCGAGACCCGAATTGGACAATTGCAATGCAAGAAGAAATCAATCAATTCGATCGTCTTCAAGTGTGGACCTTGGTACCCCGTCCACATGGGAAAACAGTGGTCGGAACTAAATGGGTTTTCAAGAATAAGAAGAATGAAGATGGTGAAGTGATCCGAAACAAAGCAAGGCTAGTTGCTAAGGGATACAATCAACAGGAAGGCATCGACTACGACGAGACTTATTCTCCTGTTGCCCGTATCGAAGCTATCCACCTCCTGCTGGCTTATGCGGCTCACAAAGACTTCAAAGTCTATCAGATGGATGTTAAAACCGCCTTTCTCAACGGCGTGTTAAAAGAAGAAGTCTACGTCGCTCAGCCGGAGGGTTTCGTTGATCAAGAACATCCCGATCATGTCTATCGCTTGGACAAAGCTCTCTATGGACTAAAACAAGCCCCACGTGCTTGGTACGATGACCTGAGTGATTTCCTCGTGAAGTTTGGATTCATACGAGGAACGATAGACACAACCCTCTTCATTAAATGGCATGACAAAGATCTGATGGTCGTCCAAGTATACGTCGACGACATCATCTTCGGATCAACAAATCCTCGGCTCTGCAAGAAGTTTGGATATCTCACGAAGAGCAAATTAGAGATGAGTCACATGGGAGAGATGCAATTTTTCTTAGGCCTTCAAGTCAGGCAGCTCAATGATGGAATTTTCATCAGTCAGACAAAATACATCAAGGATATTCTGAAGAAGTTTCATCAAGACCAGCGCAAGCCTCTCGGCACTCCTATGTCACCAAGCTG